>PVHX01005318.1:0-45898 GCA_004024805.1 Geosciurus inauris
ATCCCAGCACTTAGGGAGGCTGAGACAGGAGAATCGCGAGTTCAAAGCCAGCCTCAGCAATGGCAAGGCACTAAGCAACTCCGTGAGACCCTGTCTCTACATAAAACACAAAAATAGGGCTGGGGATGTGACTCAGGGGTCGAGTGCCCCTGAGTTCAATCCCTGGTACCAAAAAAAAAAAAAAGAATACTATCCTTTACGTTGTTGCATGCAAAGGACTTTTCTAGACACAAAAGGAGAATCCACACAGCCAGGTGTCAAGGCCATCAGGTAGGACTGTGAGGCAGAATGAAAGCAAGAGCCAAGGCTTTATTCACGTTCTGGCAGAGAATGAGCTCCAGGCAGTGCAGGTTTCCCCCAGGGCTCCATTCTTCCAGCATAAGAGCATTAGGGAAGGTCAATCAGATGCAAGCAAGATGGTCATCACATAGCTAAGGTCGTTTTATGTACCCGTGAGGCTGGAAATTAGGATGTGAAGAGGGCAGAGGAACAATTTTACTAGAAAAAATGTTGAGTTGAAGAGAAACCTGTTCTAGTCAATGATCCCTCATAAGGAGAATCTGAAAGCACCTCAGCTGAGCCTTCCTCCTGCAAGTGGAGGCACCTGGACTGAGAATGCAGGGCTCTGCAAGAGCCAGCCTCAGAAAGAGATGATTCCTTGCCTGAAACTCCCTCAGTGCCCCAAATCTGGGGTGAGAAAGCACCTTCCCTATGGTACCCTCCAGTCCAAGCCCCGTAATTGCCTATGGTTGGGACCAAGAGATTCCGAATCAGATTTTGGCCTCCCAAACAGAAGGAAGAAAAAAGTCATTTTGGAGGGTAGACTACATCAGTGGGCCTAGTACACTGGTGGTCTGCAGTGTTGAGAAGGGCAGTCTGCGGTTATGGTGTTGGGAAGATAGGCAGAGGCCATGCTGCCACAGGCTTTCCTATCATATAAGGCATTGGGACTTCGGTCTTAGTGGAACTGCTGGAGATTCAAACATTTGTACTTGGATAAATGTTTCCTGATTGAAATGAGTGATTTGGCCTTGGAGGATTTGCTTCTAACAGGAGGGATAGATGATTTCTACTGATTAACAATTTCCTATAAGGGAAATTGATTAAGAAACACTAAACCCACAGCAACTAAATTCAAATAGACACACTTTTTGAATAGGAATCTAATGATTGACTAAAGTATATCTGCCATTGTTCAACCACTTATATTTTCTTGTGATAATAGCCTAGGAGAGGATGGTGTAAGGTAGAAACAGCCCTCCCCATACCATTGGGGCCTCTCCCCTCTCTAAAGCTGAGGCAGTTCTCCAGAGGTTTCCCTCCGGAGAGAACAAAGCCTGGCACTCAGGTTACTACATCAAAGAAGATCGCCGCTGAACCGCGAATGCTTATATATCACACCAGTTTTGAAGTGACCAATCCATACTGTAAAGACCAGAGGACTAGAAGGAGAGGAATTAAAGCCACTGGGCAAGGCTTTATTGGAAATACATGCTCTTGGGCTGAACTCTCCCGTCCATCAGTGTGTCCGGGAGAGTGGCGCCGGTGCTCTGGTGTACAGACGATTTCAAAAGGCTCGGTCAGGAAGGCGAGGGCTTGGGGGCAGGAAGAGAAGGCCAGAGTCCTTCCTGGATAGGTGAGGAAAAACCTGCTGATTGACAGGAGGCGTGTCTATTGGTGACATCAGTGTCTGGCTGGCCGCTCTGATCTGCAGCTGCCCTGACCGCAGCGGCTCTGACCCGTCCCCCTAATTGGACATCCTGGACCCTGGACCGACCTAACACATACCCCACCACGCGTTCATAGCAGGCCCTTTAAATTCCATGCCCCACGTCCCCTCTCCCCTTCTCTCCTCCTTCCTTCTCCTGGGCGCTCACCTGCACAGACCCCCACCATGAATCCCTTGGCTATGTGGAGTGTGTTACCTCTGGTTTGGAGCAAACCTCACATTTTTAATCTTTCTGATGGTATGATTTAAATGCTATCACCATGGCCATGTATTTTAATTATCCTATGGACACAAAAATGCTCCATTCACTTAGCTCAACACTATAAAAAATGATTTGTTTTAATTTAAAAAGGGGAATTAATTTTCAATGGAAAGAACTTCAATGTGTATATCAAAAGATTTACATATATCACCTCATGTAATAGTCCCCATAATCTTAAAAGTTACTACTTAAAGTCTTTTTTTTCCTTGTGTTTTATTTTACAAATGGGGAAGATAATGCCAGACTAGATAGATAATCCAGAACATAACATCTAGAAAATGTGACAGGCAGCACACCAGTCAGGGTCCTTCAGTCCTGTGCTTCAGACACCAAGAGTGTCATCACCTTTAAATATTTTGACTTAAAAGCAGATGTTTCTTATCTTCCTCATGCTTGTGAATGTTCTGTGTATTCTCTTCCATCTTTCAGTTTTACCTGCATAAAAAGGCACCACTGAACACACCCTGGAGCGCTTTGGATTCTTTTTCTTTTGTCTTTTCAATGGCTTCTGAATGGTATGTAAAGTGTTCACTCGTAGAAGCAGAGAATGAGAGAAATGTTAAGCACAGCAGCACTTAGGAGAAATAGTTTTTGTTTGTTTGTTTTTTGATGGTGCTACTAGCAATGAAAAAAGGATGGGAAGTATGGGGAAGGAGAGGAAAAGAAGCAGCACATCTTAAAAGACATCTTGGAAAATGTAAATTTTAAATCTGTAAACTGAGCATCTAATTCAGTAATAGGGCACATGCTTCGCATGCACGGGCCTTGGGTTTAATCCCCAGCACCAAAAGTAAAGGAACAAAGAGTCCATAGATAAAATATTGTTTGTTTTCACAAGTAGTTTATAATCAGTAATTTAAGAAACAAAATCAGATTAGTGTCATAGGGCTTTTGGCAATTAGGCTTTTTACAGCTTTCAGGGTCTCATATCCAGGGCTGCTGTGTTTCCTGGGTAAACCGATATTCAGGATGTACAAAGCATAACCTTATTTTTGAGACAAGACATCACTGCCTGGTTTGGTCTAAGGTCAAACAGGCCAGAGTTCTTTCATAGGTGCTGGAATTTTATGTATTAATATCCCGAAGACTTAGTAAAATGGGAAGAATAAAATTTACCTTCATAGGACCATTGTGAGGTTTTACGAATTACAAATATTGGCCCACTCTAGTCACCTAATAGATGGAAGCTATTTGAATTATTTCCACCTGTACTAAAACTCATGAAAGACAAAAAACATGTATACCTTAATATAAATTCATTCCTTTGTTTATTTTGTCAGATTAACATTAATTAACGTATGTACGCAGCAATGGCCTGGACAATTTCAATTATTTTCTTATTTGATCTTTATGTCAAGGTCAAGCAATTGCTATTATATACTGACATTTTCTAAAGAGAGAAACTAAATTCTAAAAAAAGCATATGAGTACTTTATACAGGAATTGACTCATATGAAGGCTATTTTTTTTCATTAGAAGATAGTCACATGAACACTCTAGAACTTTAAATCTTTATTATCTTTTGGTGCACAATTATACATAACATAGGGGAAAAATATCCACCAGCATAGTGATATTTTCCACATCCTATAGCCTCTACTACCACCTCAGGGTAGGTAGGTAATTGGAAAGCTGTTGTTCCACATGGCATTGTTAAATTTGTCTTTCATTTCATTAACAAAACATCTCTCC
Organism: Geosciurus inauris; assembly: GCA_004024805.1. NCBI lineage: Eukaryota > Metazoa > Chordata > Mammalia > Rodentia > Sciuridae > Geosciurus > Geosciurus inauris. The sequence goes on from PVHX01005318.1 coordinate 3,684, forward strand.
TCCTTAATAATTACAGCAATCACCAAGACCAAACTCAAGTCAATCTTCCCTTGCTGCTCCCCTCCCTCACCTTGCACTCTAGAAAATCCACAAAGCTGTTTAGTTCATATTCTGAAACAATCTTGAATTCTCAAACTCATAATTGTGCCATGATTTTTTTGGAAACCTCACAATAATCTCCACACCTATCTCCCTATCCCAGGCTCAATTACAGCAAATATACCTTCTATTTGTGATACCAGAGAGATGATTTCAAAATGTAATAATACAATGGAAATCCCTTCTTGAAAGATTTCAATAGTTCTGCACCATTGAAAGAATAATTTTCAAAGAATTTATTCAGTAAGGCACACAAATCCCTGTGCTGTGTGGTTTTCTTCTCCTGCAAGCAGTTCAATAAACTTCTGGATTATGGATCACATCAACTGACTCTCAAATTTTTTCACTATTTTCTGTTGAAAGGGTTAATAGTTATTTGCTGTTTGGAAAAATGTGTAGTGATTTCTCATTTTAAATGCTAAACTTTAAGACTAGAAATTATGTATATGTACATACACGTGTGTAGGTACTTTTGTTGTTGTTATTGCTACTAATTTTATTAATTTGAGAAACTTAATTTAACCTAAAATCTGCATCAATTATTTGGACTATTTAAGCTTCTCTTCACAAAATGCAACTCATATGAAATAAAGAAAATCGAATGCATATCCTTTCATATGTATGCTAATCAAATTTGATATATTTTCTTGATTCATGTTAACAAACACTGATGACAATTGCCACATCAGATTCTAGGAGTGAGGCATGATCCATTCTCCAGTGCCTGTGCATATAAGTAATATGTAAGTGTCTTTTTCTTGATGCATGAAGACATATTATTAAGTAATTAAAAATAAAAATAAAACGGTTCAGAATATTTTCCAAAATCTTGAATGTGGATGTTTAATGAGTTTTCACAAAAAAAGATTCATAATATGTACGTGTCTGTTTAATGGGAAAACTGCTGTCAAATTTGATCCCAATTAGAATTGACTGTTCCTCCCACTAAAGGAATTTAAATTTCCTCCCTTGCTCATAGCACAGCAGAAAACGCAAGGCACAGAAATAGCTAGCCGTTCAGGGAGTTGGTGGAGGAAGAGAGAGAGAGGGAGAGAGGGAACAGGACTGAGAGAGGAGGAAGAGAGGGAGTTGCAGTACTCAGTCGAACTACCAGATGATAAACTATGGCTGGCAAATAAACCCTTGTTAACAGAGTAGTGTCAGGTGAAATTTGAGAATATTCTTAACCACAGAAGACATCTGAGTCCAGGCAACACTAAACAACCTCAAGGTTGGCTTTGTATGGCAGAAATCAAGTGGAACACACATTAGAGTCAGTAGAACAGGGAAGAAAGAATTCAGACCTGAAGACAATGAAGGGTGTTCTCAGACCACATGGACCCCAGGGTCTCATGGCTCTTCTGTGACTTGGCATTTTGTGCACTGCTATGCTCTATGCACTGATCTGGGCATGTATGGCTGAAGACATAGGTATCTCTATATCATCTCCATAACATGGTATGAATTTATTGGTAACTAATGTCTTTATTCTACTCATAAAATCCTAAGAAGTTTAGAACACCTTAATATATGGACTTAATATATACCCTCTTATAATCAAGCATGGTATTTTTATTTGTTTAGTTTTGGTACCAAGGACTGAACCCAGGGGATACTTTACCACTGAGTCACATCCCCAGCCCATCTATTTATCTATCTATCTATCTATCTATCTATCTATCTATCTATTTATTTATTTTGAGACAGGAAGTTGCTGAGGCTGGCTTTGAACTCTTGATCTTCCAGTCTCAGCCCCCCAAGGTGCTGGAATTACAGGTATGTGCAGCCGCACCCAGTAAGGATGCTATTTTTAAAAAGAGGGAAATTGTCGGGAATCTCTTGGAGTTTGCTAGCTCAACAGAATTGTGTTGTTTAAGCTAAACAAGCTCAACATGATGTTTTAGCCAGACAAGTGCTTTTCCTCATGGTCTATTCCATATAATCCATTTCAAAGAAATTTATTGGCACTTCTGATATCTATTCTTGATGACCCTTCTTTCAATTCATATTTAGTTTGTGTCAGGTAAACTTGTCTATTTCTGATTGTGACCTTTGTGGTAGGGTAGTTAATACCTTCTTGTCCACGAACAATAAGTTGGATGAGGCATATGTGATTAGCTTATGACATGGCAACAATTTTATCATACGAGGCTTTGATTGAGCATCTTAAGTTTACTTTCTGGCAATTTACCAGAGGCCATTCTCTGCTTGAGGCAATACATGGTTGATTTCTCGCTCATTCTTGGTGGACAGTACTTCTTAGGGAAGCTTCCTGAGGAATGATGGCCATTAATATAAATTTGAATTCAGAGAAGAAATGAGCATGGAAAATTCCCATGCTGTGCCAGCCTGCTCTGACAGACCTCTGTGATTTAGCATCCCTCCCTGACAGTGTGAATTATAATTAAATCACAGACATATGGAGGGCGAGTAACTGAATGTCATTTGAGCTGTCTACATAGGGAGGAGGAGGGGGAGGTATGAAAAGAAAGATATGGAAACTAGTTTCTAAAACCATTTCTGCTCTTGGAAGATTGATATAGCAGTGTTGTCTGTGGGAGCTGATGAATCATTGGTCCAGAGAGGATACCACATGTAAGAACACTTTTTCCGGAAATCATTTTCTTGCCATCCCTCCGCAATGGCCATACAAGGACAACTCAGCCTATCTGATCTTTACTACCTGATCTGTTCATTGGACTTGGAAGAGCAAGGTACTCTTCTAAATCAGGGTTTTAACATGGCACAGAGAACCATTCATAATGCAAACACCCTGGGTTTGGAATGGAACGAGATCCTGAGATGAAACTCCGGAGCTCCAGAGGAGGTGATCACATCTCACATTGAGTGTCATCTAGGGAAGGAGGGATACTGTGCAAAGGAATAGCAGTGGTAGATAATCTGATTGGCTACACAAAGCCTCTCACATCCCTTGTGCCTTAGAGTGTTCTACCAAAGTTTGGAAACAGACACCTTTTTTGATGAATGAGTTCATGGTGGTATTAATAGAGAAGGGTCTCTTGAGTTGAAGAGGGAGCTGTAGAGCCACTTTGACCATTCTGTCCCTCTGCCTAGATTTGCCAGGATAATCAGGTAGGAGTATTGGAGTGGAATATTGATTCTCAAGGATGAGGTATGAAAATTAAGTACATACACTCAAGATGGCGGAAAGGAAATTTGAAAGTCCCAGATCAGTTATGCCATTGTTGAGTACCTTCTACATCTAGTACTTCCTGCCATGTGAAACAAATACATCCCTAAATAGCTTCCTATTACCCTTATTATATAACTCAAGCTTCTGGTTTTGCTTTAAGCACTATGCAACATAGACAAACACCAAGATCCACCTTTGGCTTTCTCTAATCAGCATGCTCTGCCCTCCTGCCATGTTGGTGTTTTTCCCAACACTGAACTTGCCGGGTGTTTTTACCTTCAATGTCTTCACATGAGATTCTCTTGACTAGAGTCCTCTTTCTTCATTTTTTTAATTGGTGACTATACCTAATCGTCATGACTGATGTGAAGTTCCACTTACTCAAAGAATCTTAGCATGAACCCTATTTTAAACTGATAAAATTTTAATTAGACACTTATTTATGTGATGATTTCTTTCATGTTGGTCTCCCCTACTCTACTGTAAGTTCCTATTTTTACATTCTTCTATCTCCAGCAACATTCATGGTGCCTGACACATAAAAGGAACCCTTAATAAGTGTTTGCAGAATGAATGAGAAGATGAAACAAAACATCAATCAATGTTCTTTAGATATATGATTTTGTGGCCTCATGTTACTGAAGTATAATATCAATAGCAAAGAGAGATCATCAAATGGAGAAGTCTTTAACCATCAAATATATTTATGTTTTTGTACTTGACTTAAATTTCCTTCCCTTCTCCCTCAAGGAGCAATATTCTTTAAAATAACAGAGAAGACTAACAAAAAATAAGGAAGAAAGAAAGAAATCCAAAAGACTTTAAAGAAGAGTGTGAATTCAGTTCTATTTTTATTTGATCACCTTCTAGGTACATAGAAAAGCAATGGTACAAAATTCTTATAAAAAGTCAAAAATCAGGCTGGGGCTGTAGCTCAGTGGCAGAGCACTTGCCTAGCATATGTGAGTCAGTGGATTTGATCTTTAGTACCATATAAAAATTAAAAAGTCAAAAATTTAAAATACTTCCCCATATTTCTGAATTATTCTGTTACTATGGCTTAGGAATATCTGTGCACATGAGTTTACAACTATCTTGGAAATTGTTACTTTTCTTAAAATTATTTATAATAGTCATAAAAATAATGCTAAAATTAATTTTCAAATCCAAGAAAACATTAATCCAATTGTTTCAAATGTTTTAGTAACACTGACATGTGAGTGGTTTGGAATGAACCTAAGATCATGTTGATAGCATGTCACTTTGCCATTCTTGTATTAGTCTAGTTTTCACCACTATAACAAAATATCTGAGGTAGGCCACTCAGAAAGGAAAGATATTTATTTAGCTCATAGGTTTGGAGCTGAATATCTAAGATCAGATGGCCCATTGGCTTAGTGTCTAATTGAAGTCCTCATGGACGACAGTGTTACAAAGGGGGGGGGTGCATGTGGGCAAAAGAAATCCCACTGCAAAGCAGGAAGCCAGAGAGGTTGGACTCATTCTTCAAACAACTCATTCTCATAAGAATCAGCTCCAAAAGCCCAGAATTCCCTTTGAAAGGCAGAGATCCCAGTGACCTAGACTTCCCACCAGACTCTCCTCCATCATCCCCAACACTGCCCCTTTGAAGACAAAGCTCCCAACCCAGGGATCCTTGGCAGACAAACTACAACCCATCTATAGCAAAGTCCCCCTTGTCCCTTAGTCCTTTGCCATATCATGACAAAAACATAGGTATGACATATCATTTACCAGACCACTGATGTCGCCCTTCAGGACTTTTTATCTTCTTACATGAAAACATTCAAATGAAACATTGAAAGATACCACCTGGTGAGATAGGCCCAGTGTAAATTCTGTAATGAGTCTAGGATTAGTTTTGGATGTCACTTCAATATTTGGAATGTTCTCAGATATTCAGATTACTTCTTTTGAGATTTAAATTATTGATATGGTGACACAGCCAAGGATAATTAATCCTGTAATCCTGTTATTAAAGTTTTTCTCACATTTTTGGGTTAGAAACAGAGTCTGTGCCTTATTCATTTCTTAAAATTAGTCATCATTATCTGTGCTAGTTCTGAGCCCTTGTCTTATACCTGATTCTGTACAAAGTCCTTTATATTGTGTCTCTCAACTAATCTTTATCATAATTCTATGAGTTAGGTTTTATTGTCTCTAAAAGTAGGAGAGTACAAAAAGACCAAAAATGTTTTACAACTTATCCAACATTGTAGGGCTGATCAATGGTGGACTTCTCTAATCTTAAAGCTGGACTTCTACTGTGGTTTCTATTGCTTCATATGAGGCAACAATTCTTAATTTCAAATATGTGTGTGTGTGTGTGTGTGTGTGCGTGAGAGAGAGAGAGAGAGATGATTAATTCAGAACTATATTATTGGAGTTTGACTTTTTCATAGGGAATGGAAATTATACTTTAGGAATGCCTACAATAACCAAAAAAAAATTTTGTCAAAAAAGTACATATTGTATAACTATTTTAAGAATTTGATATTGTTTCAATTTCGTTCAGAGAATGGCATTAATATAGGATGTTCCAAAAACATCTTTCAAAAACGGAATTTGTGATTCAGTAGTTTAGTTACAATCATTATAATTCTTGCTGGAATCAGGTGAGCTCTGAACAAACCTTTATTTGATATGTAGCTCAAACATCACCAATGACAGTGTTGCGTGAAATGACCTGCAAAGAGAGCCTTGGTGTCTGCAGTCTGCCACAAAGGCCTCTGCCAACCCTGAGGGCACAGAAGCCTGAAGAACACCTCACTCCAGTTATGATCTGTACACATGAAACTAACATTTTCCATTAAAGTTTAAAACCATGAATGATTTCAGCTGGGGAAAGTGATATTATATCTTTAAATAATGTATTGTGATGCAAATTGATAGAACTTACTTCTTAAAATGTAGATAGGATTAATCTGTAAGAATTATCAACCTGTAGTTCTATAGTGATTCCACTCAAGTAACCAAAAATAAATAAAGAAATAAAAAGATTACTTTTATATGATTATATGTTATATGTCAGGCAAATAGATGTCTCTTACCTTCCACTAGAATTGCTGTCTGAAACCTGGACACATGATTGTCTACAACTCAAAGATTTCTAGCAAATTTTCAGGGTTCTAAAATTGCACATCAATTATGTTTCCTTTTCCTTTTTGCAAACTAAATCGAAAGACAAAAATTTATTCAAGCAGCTGTATAATTGTTGATTCATTGTCATTTATTGATAACCAACTTCCTGAAGATACTGAAATTAGGAGATTCAAAGATAATAATAATCAATAAAAGTTACAACCATTAACAGCAAATGAGCTCCTTTTATTTCTCTACATCATTCTAAATTCATTATATGTATTAATACATTTGCTTTTCACAATAACCCAAGGTAGTAGTAATATTTTTCTCTTCTGTACAAAAGAACAGAATGCTGGTCGCAGAGCATTAGAAAAATTTGCCTGTATTTGTTCAATTATTTGGCAAAATAGCACAATATGTTTATTACATTTAAAAATAAATCTGTGGAAGAAAAACTAATAAAATGAATCTTTGTTACCCACATTCCCCAACAACTAAAGTTCAGTTGCACTGCACACACACACACACACACACAAAGTGGCAGAGAAAGCTTCCTAAAAGAGTTGCTTATACTTCATCTGTAGTTTTATCTTTGTCCTCCCGTAAGCAGGCTTCATTCTTCTTGCTTAATCAGCTCTGTGAGATCTGAACCAGGAGACAGCCAAACCTACCTGGTTCCCTGAGCCACAGAAACTATGAAACACTCTAGCATTGCTTTATGCCAATAAGTTTGTAAAAATTTGGTACATAACAATAGAAAACCAATAGGAGTTACCTGACTTGTCTCAGTTTTTTAGACAGATGTCCTTATTACATCATATGCACATCATCCCTGATGATGATGAATTACTACTGTTCCCTGAGTGTCTGCAATGCGTATGCAGTTTTACGATTCTCACGAGGTTAATATACACTAGTCCTCACCCATATTGAGACTGAAATAATCACATTGTATAGATGTAAGCTCCAGTCACTAGAGTATCAAAAATGTGTTTATTTCAAGCCTCTCCTCAGATTGTTCTGAACAGTCTGCTGAATACCCGGATGCCTCAGTATCCACCACCCCAGCTTTCCTGTTGGGACACCACGTTGTGCTCTGTGGCTGGTGAATCAGCTATGATGTTTTCATTGTTTCTTTTTATTTATACATGGCAATAGGTTTCATTTTGACATAATTATTGATCCACAGTGGTTCTAATTCTTTTCTCCTACTTATGAACACTGCCATAGCCCTCTTGGGTCTCCTCCAAATCTTCCCTCTCCACTCAGTCCAAGCTAAAGGGCAGATCCTTCCATAATTACTTCTTGTAGATCTTAGACACTAAGTGAACAAATGTTCAATGTATTCTAATGAAATTTCAGGAAGTGGAATTAGAAGAGCAGAGAATAGCATGTAAATACTTCTCCGACTAAACAAATAATTCATTAGTTTAACAAGTCAATTCCTAAATCTCTTATCTCTGACCTAATTCAGTTGGTGGTGCTTTTGCCAGCTGCCATAATGTAATGATATCTTTGGTACTTTGTTAGTAGTGTTTTGGTTACAGACATCACAAATCAAATTACAAATATCTTTAAAAAAAGAAAAAAAGAAAAGAAAGATCACAGCAAGATGTGTGACGAATCCCAAGGATAAGAATGTAGCCCAGGAATAAATGGAGACTGAAGCTCAGTGCCCTCAGATCTCCAGATTTTTCTGCTCTTTGCCTGTGCTTTGCTTTTTAGTTTCTATATGAAGATAGACTATCTCTACATCTTTTATTCCATCAGTATGGACCATGATGGATTAAAACTTCTGAATTTTGCATTATATAGCTTCAGACACTTGTAGAGAAACTTAATTTTTCTCCTTAATTTCAGTTCCCAAATTCCAAAGGATCAATATTTATTGGACTGGAATTAATTATGTTTCCATGTAAAAAACATTCAGCTATAGTAGTATTGTGCCATGATCATGAGTTTTTAAATTCTAAGTCATAATTTACTAACATGTTAGCATTTATTGTCATGATCACCATGCACATGGGGTGTGTGTGTGTGTGTGTGTGTGTGTGTGTGTGTATAGACAGATAGTGGTGAGAATAGTTTCATTGCTCAGGAAAATGCGAAATAGTGTTTATGAATTCTATGCTTAGTGGTAGGGGCCAGCATGTTGGGTAAGTAAAACATTTTCTATAGTTTGTATCATGTGTACTCTTAATTCAGGAGTTGGCCTTTCCCATTGTTCTGTGTTGGATGCCTCCGCAACTCAAAAAAAAAAAAAAAAAAAAATCCATATGTTGGAGCCTTTGCCTTTATGTCATGGTATTTGGAGGTGGGGTCTCTGAGACGCAATTAGGTTTGATTCAGTCATGAGAGTGGGGTTCTCAGAATTAATTAGTGTTCTTATAAGGAAAGGAGGACTCAGAGGTCTCTCTCTCTCCATGCACTAGCAGAGTGGAAAGGTCATCTGGATGCTCAGTGAGAAGGTGGCTGCCTAAATGAGTCAGGAAGCAGGCCCCATCTAGGAGCCAATCAATTAGTACCTTGATCTTGGACTTTTTTCATAGAGCTGTGAAAAAAATGTCTGTTGTTTATACCACCCAGTCTGTGGTCTTTTGTTACAGCAGCCCAAATAGACTAGAACCCCATGGTAAGGAGCCAACCAGGAAATAGAATGAGTGCATGCCTCATGGGCCACACTCCATCTCTGAGGTTTTCAACCCATAAGATTCATTTATTCCATTCAGTTGAAAAACAAAGTACCTGCTATGTTAGGTAGTGAAAAATAGAGATAATTAAGAAGCAGTTCTTACATGAGCATCGGTCCTAGAGATGAAGGAAGGCGTGTAATTGATGTTTCAGTGCTGTTTACCAAGAGGAACACTTGCAAAGCAAGGAAGAGGAATGACAGTGATCAAATCTGCACGAGTGGCTCAGCGATGTGGCCGAGACTAGATGTGAATTCACTCAGTTTTACTGATAAAAATTCCCAGAGAAAATGTCAGAGAAGTTGGATGTTGCAGTATAAAATGCAATATACAAAGATAGACACAGAATTATCAGAAAGCATGCGAATTTATGCATACTCATACCTACATTAATTTTTTAAATTAGTTTAACTTTTATCAAAGTAATACATGATTGAATTTAAAGAGTCCATTAGTTCTGCAAAACTAGTTATGAAACAATTTTAGGTCATATCCTAACCATTTAATTCTCTACAGAAGCAAATACTTTCAACTCCATTAGCTAATTCTGTTAATAAATGACATATTTACATAACTACTTATTGATTTTCCAGTTTTTCTTTTATCTACCAACTTTTTAATGTAGAAGATAAGAATTTAACATTGTTTTATTACTTGGATACACTCACTCTCATCAATCATTCCCCTGCACCCCGCCACACACAGACTCACTCACTCCAGGTTCATCTTTCTAACATAATTTTTATTAAAACAATACTAAGTGCTATGATTATTCCAATGAAAACTAACATTTTGTTTCTTATCTTTCCTCAAAATGTTAGTTTTTCCCTGGATATTTCAGTAGTTGGATATACACTACTGTAATCATTACAGGAATTCTGTGAGTTGGTGTTATTATGCCCGCTTTACAGATGAATATAATAACTCTCAAAGTCTCACAGCTAGAAAATGCTATGGTGGAATTTGAACACAGCGCTCAGCTCCAGAGACCATTGGGAGCTTAACTAGGACAGCACATTGATTGTCAGTTTTGATCCCTTTTACATACATTGTTTTAATTGTCTTTACTCTTTCTCACATTTTACTTGAAATTGCCCTCCTATTGTGTAAATCTCCTCTTCATTCAAATCCATCACCTGCCCTATAAATTTTACCTTGTGACTACAGCCTTCTCTCTGGCTTTAATTAAGATTAATCTTAAAATTTTGATATCAAAGAATTCTTTCTTATTAGTTTGGTGTCTTTTCTTTTTATTTTATTTTTAGGGTGGGGGCTGGTACTAGGCATGAAACCCAGGGCTTTGTGCATACCCACTGAGCTACATACCCACTCTCATTTTTGTGTCTTAAAACAATCTGTCTTTACTCTTTGGAAATTGCATCTCAAAAAATTTCTTCTCTTTGAATGGTCTCTCTTTCCTCCATAACTTATTTTTATTTATCATTCTGGTATGCTTTTGTCATTTCTATTAGAGCTTAATAATATTAGGTTTTCTCCTCCTATGTAAGTTGGGACACCTGAAAGCTCACTCACTGGAAGTTCTGTATAGATATTGGTTTGATTTTCCTGCGGTCTGTACCAACAGGGGATCTCCTTATATGTCTCCTCACAGAAGCATCAATGCTAGTGTCCTATGTGGATCTCTGTTTCTGAGAAACCTGGACATTTTAAACAGTAGGGTACCAGTACCCTCTTTCTCAACAAAGTACCTTGGAGAACTTTACTTTGAGGGATAAAGCTCCTGTCTTCTGTCACACTTGTGTCCTGGTCTATTTGTGTGTGTGTGTGTGGGGTGTGTGTGTGTGGGGGGGTGTGTGTTGCTATAACAGAAAAATACTCATCACTGGGTAATTTATAAGAAAGAGAAGTATCTTTCTTGCAATGCTGGAGGTTGGGAAGTCCAGGATCGAAGCATTAAGCAGTTTTGGTGTCTGATACTGACCTGTCTCCACTTTCAACATGGCATTTTAAACATTGCAATCCTCCAGAAGGGAAGTCCCCTTCATACTTTGGCCAAAAAGCAGAAGAGCCAGGAGAGCAAAAGCAGGCTGAACTTGCCTTTTTACACCAGTACTGATTCAACCTTGGAAATGGAGGACTCACAGCCTACCCATCCCTTAGCCTCTCATCTGTAAACACTGCTACAATGACAACTCAATTTCAACCTGGGTTTTGGGGGAAATTCAATCTATAGCAGCAGGGAAGTGAATGCCTCTAGAAGGCACATCTTCCTCCATCTCAAAGGGCTGTCAATCCACCGTGAATGCTAAGCCCGTCCTCACCCCTGCTTCCACAAGCAGCTGAGGCCACAACAAAGCTGGGGGACTAAGGGAGAATTGCCTCAGCTTTCCCACGTTCCATCTTCCACGTTCCTAAGTCAATTGCCAACTTGTTTTTCATCTGACTACTCTGCTTTGCTTTCCCTCTCCTTCGTTTACCATTCAAATTCTTCACTGTCATTTTGTAGGGTTCTAGGAATGAGAGTTACCCAAAGGCCTGTGTCCAACATGCCTTTGTATTAATAAGAAAACACACTCTATATATTTTACTTTGCTTTTGGTTTTGCTTTCTTTTCACACCATGACTTACAAATAAATTGTTTCAATAATATTTACTACATTACCATATATATGTGTGTGTATGTGTGCATATATATATATGTATGTATATTGTTATATATCTTTTATAATTTAAAAATTCTCCCTTATGACATGACAGTTTTTGTTAAATGTCTGAATCCCAAATCAGGAAAAATAAGTGAAAAATTTGCTGCTCAGGCAGGTCACTTTTTTTGTTTGTTTTATTTTTCTTTTGGCTAATATATATATGTACATTATTTATGTATATTTTATTTATATATATATATATTTAATATATATTATTTTATTATATATATTTATTTATATATATGTATTATACACTAGGACAACAATGTTGATATATAAATGAAGAAAATATATTAAAAAATGAAGGACAGTAATTCACTATTGGAAAGCTCACACCAATGTGGTATTTACTTATTTTTGTTATTATTTTTTGTAGCATGCTAGTGTATTATTGTCATGGAACAGCACTATTTTAGTAAATGTGTTCAAGGCCCCTCGGCTGTCAACTATTGCCGTGTTCACCTCATATTGTATGATGAGGATTGTGGTGGACAATCAATTCAATGGAGAAATGAGAACTAAACAGCTCCTCATCTTTCCATCTCCTCTCTTGTTCCTTGTCTTTATTATTGTTTTATTTTTTTAGCAGTGCTGTGGATTGAAGCAGGGTCTTGCATATGCTAGGCAAGTGCTCTACCACAGGGCTGCATCTTGAGCACTTTTAAATCTTATGTTGACATGTGGTCTCACTTGGCTGCACATGCTGCATTCCAACTTAACACTCCCCTGCCTCAGCTGGGAATGCACTTGTGTGCCACTGCTCCCAGCTCTACCATTCCCTTTCTGCTTTGTAAAAACAAATAAATAAACAGAAGACACTTTAAAATAATTTTTAACCTTGGTCTATAGAAGGGGAATGGAGTCTGCCTTCTACAGACCAAGAACTCCTTTAATCACAGCAATGAAAAAGCTGACTAAAACAAATGACAACATCGCTGACTCAGATCCAATACGTCTCTAGCATTCACCATTGGTTATAGCATGTGATAAATATATTTATCAAGTAGACTACAGTGATTATCAGTCTTTTTGTCTTTAACATTATAGTTTCCAATCAGGGCACTAGCATCCAAAATTGCTTAACTGAACTTCTCTTTCAGGCCAAGCATTTGTACATGGAGTACATTTATTTGCCAATGTCCCCAACCCATCCTGTGATATCTCCTTGTTAACTTTTTTGTATTTTCATACATTAATATTAATTCCTTGTAATATATAGTTCTATGGGTTTCCTAAATTTGTAGAACCAGGTTTCTTACACTAGTACCAGTACCATGCAAATCATTTTCATTGTGGTAAAAATTACATTGTGTGTGTATGTGTTCCAGTGTCTGCTGCGTCCAGAAAGTCATATGAATTGAGTTATGCAATATGTATCCTTGGGAGTCAAGCCTCATACACTTATCAAAATTCATTTCATCTATCCATGCTGCATGAATCAAAAGATCAATCCTTTTCATCACTGAATTACATGGCTGTTCATAATTTGTTTATTCAGCTGTTGAGCGAAATAACAATTGCTTTCAATTTTTGTTCATTACGCATAAAGATGCTATAAAATTGTGCTTGCATGCTTTTTGCATTGACATGTGTTTTCTAATAATTTAGAGAATTGAATACATATAAGAAGTGTTGATCTTGAATTGTATGCTGAGTCTATGTTTAACTTTATAAGAAATTTTAAAATTTCTTCCAAAGTAAATACTTGAGTTTCATTTCCACTTGCAATAAATGAAATTTCTTGTTTCTCTGTATTCTTATTAGTAGTTTGTATTGTACCCTTATTTTTTCAAATTAGGCCTTCTTGCAAGTGTGTAGTGGTAAATAATTGTGTGTGTGTGTGTGTGTGTGTGTGTGTATGTGTTTAATTTGGGTGTTTTCATCTTGTTGTATTTAAATGTTCTTCATTCTGGATGTGAGATACTTAAGAGATAATGTGATTTGCTAATATGTTATCCCGTTCTGTGACTTGTATCTTCATTCATTCATACGTAACTTCCCCTAAGTACCAGATGTTAATTTTTATAAAGATTTTTAATAATAAAAGGGTCAATTGAACAGTAATTAGTAACAATTAGAATGTGTGTACCACAATCAAACACATTAAAAACTGAAAAAAATAAGTAAAAAATACACAAATCCACTATTTCTGAGGGATAGTTACACCTTGTGTAGCTGATAGAACCTGAACCAAAAAAGCCCTATATATAAATATTAGAACATCTCTGACTTGACCTAATAGACATAATACACCCAGCAAATGCAGAATTTTTCCCACCCTGAGCATGATAGCTCCTTTTAATTATGTAAGATTTCTAGAATATTTTATAGTTTTTCATGTCCTTAATTTGCTTTATTCCTAAACACATTTATTTTGATAAAGTATAATTTACCATTCTTTTTCTTTCATGGATCATAATTTAAGTGTGGTATCATAAACTAAGGTTCAAATCAAAGGCCACACAGTATTTCCCTTATGTTTTCTTATTGATGTTATATAGTTAATAGTATTTGAATTAATTTGAAGAACAATTTTTGTTCATTTTCTTTTCATTCTAGGATGTGAGTGTTTATAGAGTTTCTTTTGAATTTTACACCTAATTTTACACATGTATTTTTAGAAACCACTCTTCATTCAATTGCTTTTGGACATTCAGCAAAATTCACTTGTGTATATTTTTGGTTGCTTGCTTTTGGGTTCTCTACCATTACTCATTGTTTTGCATATCCATCATTTAACCAATATCTTGCTGTTTTATCTCAGATTTATAGCTCATGAAATCAGATATGAGTCCTCTCACTTTAATCTTACTCCTCAGAATCATTTTTTACTATTCCATGAACCTTGTTTTTCCATATAAATTTTAGAATCAAAACACCTACATCTGCAAAAAAGATTTCAGGAATGTTGACTGATATTGCACCATTCTACTAATTAATGGGAAAAATTAATATTTTAGCAATGTTCTTTATTGAACATCTTCATTGACTTCTTTTGCCAACTTATGTAGATTTCTGCATCAGACTTCTGTATATATTTCATGTGCTTAATGCCCACATACTTCACATTTTCTGGTGCTATTGTGAATTTTTTTTTCTCAGATCTCTACTGTTACTTTTGGTACAGAAGGATACAACTGGCTTTCTATGTTGATCTTGTTTCCTGAGACCTTGTTAAACACACATAGTTGTTAAATACATTTGATATCCTTTCTGCAGTATCTCCTTAATTTTCTAATGTCTCTATGATCTGTAGTGATGTCACTTTTTCTCTTCCATTACGAGAATTTTTGCTTTGCTTTGCTTTTTCTTCCTCTTTTTCTCTTCTTTTAAACCAGTCAGTTATTTGAGTTTAACGTTTCATTAACTTTTCAAATAATTAACAGTTGATTTCTCATTTGAATGTTGGTTTTACATCTTGATTTCAATATCATTTTACTAATTTCACATTATTAGGGTTTACTTTATTGTTCTTTTCTGAAGATTCAGATAAGTATTTAAGCACTTGAGTTTTTTTTAAATTTATACATTCAGGTTTAAGAGTTTGCTGCTAATCATTGTCTTAGCTGCATTCCACAGATTTTGATCAGTTGTGTTGTGATCTAAGTTTGTTTTATGCATCTATTAAAAATCTAAGGAAGATGTCGAGGGAATACCTAAGTTTATGAATCCATCTTGTCAGGAGATATGAATTTGAAAGTTATCAGTATAAACAATATTAAAGTCATGAGAATAAAATAAGCTTTCAAAATAATGTATATAGAAAGGGAAAAGATCATTTCTAAGCCTTCAGTTCTATGGTACTACAAAACTAAAAAGCCAAAGAGGTCAGAAGAAATCTGAGTTTCTGAATTTGGTTTGTGACTTGGTTTGACTTATTAAATTTGGCATAATTTAGAATGCCTGACTTTGTGAGGATGCCCAAGCTAGTTATATGGAGAGGCACATGGAAGAGCCCCAGCTTAGGCACTTTAGGTACCTGTGCTCCCAGCTGTGTTCACATCATAGCTACTTTACAACTTAATTCAGCTTTAGGGGTGGCCCCAGTGACCACCAGAAGAACCCCCCAGTGAAGTCTTAATGTCTTTTAAAATGTGTTTTTGATTTTTTAAGTCACTGAATTTTTGACAGGTTATTTCACAGAAATAAATAACTGCAATATCAATGAAAAATTCTTCAAAAGGAATAAATGTGTTAATGTTTCTTCAAATTCATCTTTGAATTTATCTATTTGATTTAACAATTAGACATTCATTAATTTCATGAAAAGATATATATTTGCTGGAAAAGATAATATAAAAGTTATTGATATTAATAAAAAATAATTTGGAATGAATTATTCTGAAAAAATGAGTGGAGAAATGGGGTAATGACTGAATAATGAAAAACCTAGGTATTTCCTTGCAATATACAGGTATCTAATGTTGCATACTGCTAGCAGTATTATAGCAAGCAGGAGATTAGTGGTGCAAGAAATAGAGATACAATAATTAGAGTGACATTCTTGATAGTAGAAAAGAATCAAAAGATCACTTGAAGCCAGGCGCGGTGGCTCAAGCCTGTAATCTCAGCACTTAGGGAGGCTGAGACAGGAGAATCGCGAGTTCAAAGCCAGCCTCAGCAATGACGAGGTGATAAGCAACTCAGTGAGACCCTGTCTCTACATAAAACACAAAAAATAGGGCTGGGGATGTGGCTCAGTGGTTGAGTGCCCCTGAGTTCAATCCCCAGTACCAAAAAAAAAAAATGATCACTTGAAATGGGATTCATGGCTTGAGGGCTTGACCTTGGACATGAACTCATATGATTCTCCAGTAATTATTGGAAGATATTAGTATACATAGACAACGACTAGGTGAAGAAGAGGGAGGGCACTGAAGTTTGGGAAACCCGAGTCTTTTGACATTTCTCCTTCTGTAGTTCTATTTGTCTTAGTGAAGCAGGAAGCAAGTTCATCAGTAGTCAGGATGGAAAGAATTTAGAAGTTGAAGGACAAAGATAATTGAAAATGAAGTGGATTCCGTCCTTCCTTCCTCTCTCCCTCCTCTCTCTTTATCTTTGACTTTCTGTCTTTCAGCGGGAACATACCAGAAAGCAATGAATATTAGCACACCACTTTAATTTAGTACGTGTTAATGCCTGAATAAAGATTTAGTTTATTATCTGATAAAGTTTATTTGTTTGTTTGTTTTTTGGTACCAAGCATTGAACTCAGGCGTACTCGACCACTGAGCCACATCCTCAACCCTATATTGTATTTTATTTAGAGACAAAATCTCATTGAAGTGCTTAGCACCTCGCTGTTGCTGAGACTGGCTTTGAACTCGCGATTCTCCTGTCTCAGCCTCCCAAGCCTCTGGGATTACAAGTGTGCGCCATCGCTCCCAGCTCTTAAAAAGTTTTTGAACAATGATTATAATGATTCATGTGTGCCTTTGCATATGTAAGACAATTGTGTGTGTGTGTGCATATGTGTGTGTGTGTGAGTTTGTGTTTGTGTGTTGCCGCAAACTAGTTTTGCCTTTATCACCATTTTCTGACAACCATATTGTGATATGTTTTCAAAACCACCAGTTTTGGATGTGGTAGCACTTTCAGGATTTTGCACTTACAAGCAGGCCTCATTGCAATTAACAGAGCATGAGAGAGTAAAAGGTCAATCACTGTACCAATTTGACATAGGAATTTTGTATTCTAGATTATTCAGACTTGAATATTGTAAGCTCAATCTCCCCTTCTAGGAAAACCATGTTACCTATTCAAAGGATTACAAATGTCATTTTTTGTCTGGTCCTGGAATTTCCTCTGCATTGTTTTAGGAATATCTTTGCTTTTAAAAAGTTGTTCATCTAATTTTCTAGTGTTTTTAGGTATTTTTAGTAGAAACTTTCAAATTACTTTGTAAGATATTTTGCCCAAAATACAAGTGTGTGTGTGTGTGTGTGTGTGTGTGTGTGTGTAATCTTGAGAACACTACTATATTTTGAGCCACTATTTCTTAATCTGTAATATGGAGATAATAATTAAACATAACCACAAACTTCTTATTGAGAGGATTGCCAACGTAATTCACAAAGAAATAAAAGTTTAGCTCATTAAGTGCTGATTTATTTTCTATGTTTATATTAAGTACCCAGTAAGTAATTACCAGATGTGAGTTATGACACATAATTTACAAACCAAGAAAATAGCCATATATTTTAGTTAGATTTTTTTCCCCATAAAGCCCAATAGACTTACCTTATCATATTATAAATGTTGAATTCTACTTCAAATATTTAAAAATATTATTTCTTGATAAGGTCATTTTAAAATTCATATTTGTGATAATAATCACCTTATGACATTAGGTAGAATGCAACTGTCGTTACTGAGATAGAGATTCCTATTTTCATCACCCTTTGACTAATATCTACCATACAATTTTCAAATTAACTAAAATATAAGAATATGGGTCACATAGTGAGCCTGCAAACCTTGAAGTTAAAAAAAATCTGGGTTTATGAGCACAGTATATGTATAGATTTTTTTAAAAAATTAGAATTTTTGTTGAAAATTCATTGAAGATTATGAATATGATAATTTTTTAAAATCTTATTTTCTGTTACATTTGCTCTATTACATTTATATAATTTAGAGTCAGATGATTTTTTTTTTCAGACACATAATTTATCACCTCCAATCTGCAATCTGGAAATCAATAGTGTTCTCTTGGCACCTTCTAACATCATAAGCAATTACACACTTGAAATATAAACTTAGCTTAAAATTGTGTTGACAAGTAAGTTGGCCACAGCTGTCCCAGAATTTTCAGCCAACAATAGTAAGACATATTTGTAGGGAAAATGATCAGTTATGATTAAAGCCCAAGACAAACCAGAATCTACATCACTCAGTTGTTGAATAAGGAAGTACAGTTTTTTAAAATGTATTTTTGTCTCTAATTCATCTTGAAAAATACAAAAAGGAAAGGAAAGCATGACTGTGCATTCTCATAGTCAATTGTGAATCTCCAGAAAAATAATGAGAGAAAAATCTCACAGCCAATGATGAATGTACATGCATAAATTAATTTGTTTTTACACTATGCTGTGTTTCGCATAGATGATCATTAACTTAAAATATGAATGTGTCATTATTTTGCCTAATTTATATAAAAGTTAATAATTATTCTTGCAAGGCACTGATACATTATGCTTTGCATTAATTACTTATTTAGTGGCCTATACCATCCTACAAGTTACACTCTAAGGCACAGACAATTTGAGTAATACATTCAAGTTCATAGAATGAATAAAGCAAAATCGATATTTGATTCTACACAATGTGGCCCTAATTCTTCACTTACTTTCTTCATATGACATGGAGACACAGAGAGATTAATAGCCCAAAGCAGCATTTTAAAATAAAAAACAACATTGATTGTATTGGGGGACTTTGTGTTTCTAGAGTGTGTGTGTTGCTCAAACAGTTGCTCTCAGGCTATCAGATTTTGACAGGAGAAACTTTGCTTATTAGAAAGCCCTCTACCACTAAATTACATAGTCAGCTCAGGTTTCCAAACTCATACTGAAGGACAGACTGCAGAAGGAAACGTGGTCTGCTTATGCAGCATAATGCAAACTGAGTTTAGCTGTTGAGCATGTGGTCAAACCTTAGATCAGAGAAGACCAAATGTGGCAAATGCACTAACATGTTGAAATTACCTTTCCATCTGTGAGGCTGACACAGACTCCCGAGACATGATAGAGTTTTTCTGAGCGACAAGGTTTCAACTGTCACTCTCTCTGTAAAGGGGCTGATGTTCAACTTAGGACACAAGAAGATAAAGATTTATTTTCTCTGCTGTGCATTGTGAACCTGTAAGGTTTAGATTCCTTCCTAGCAATGTGCAGATGTTAGAAATATTTCTGGATGTGGACTTTGCAAATTTCTCGGATCAAGAAAGAGGGAAAGTACAAGAATGCTGTGATGCTGCGATCACAACTTGCACGTGTGGACCATTAGTAGCAATATTTGAAAACATGTCTGTGCTTTGCATGACGACATCCTGTTTTAAGCCACATGTTAACAAGGCTCCCTTTCAGGGGATGGTGTGAAGAGTTTGTAGCTCCTAGAAGGGTCTCTGCCACACAAAGACATGAATAATATCACAGAAGAAAGGAAAGAGAGCTATGGAAAAAATAAAATTACAGAAGACTTGCCCAGACTATTTACTAATCCATTAGCTTGAAAAATCTCAGAAAAAAACTAAAGAATTTTTTGTGAGTGTGGTCTTGGGCATTGAATCCAGGGCCTCATGCATACTAGACAAGTACTCTACCATGGAGCTACACCCCCAGCCAGGAAGTATTTTGAGGCAACCAATTTTATAGTAGACTCATGATATAAAAATATTATATTTTTAGTAAAGGCATTACAAATACCTATACTTAATTTTTTTAGGACTCACATATAAAGCTACATTCAGAAACTTAAATGACATTTCAAGAAAATAGATTTAGTAGTGTAGAATGTTCAGAGGCTGATGGTATTCTTACTTGTTATCATATCATGTTAACAAAGACACTGAATGTTTTGTCTTTGTTTTGGTTTTTGTTGTTATTCTTGCTATTTTGGTTGGGATGGAACCCAGGCCCTCATGCTTGTTAGAAAGCCCTCTAACACTGAATTACATGGCCAGCCCAGCCCTCTACCACTAAATTCATCTCCAATGTGATATGAATTTGTGAATTAATAAGTGTGGTATTGGAAACTTATCAACAGGAACGAGCAGTCTCTATCAGTTCCAAGTTTAATCTTCACTTAGCAAACAGTAGGAAAGAAGAGGAATTCATCAACTGGCTGCATATATTGATATTTAAAAGCATGAGAGCACTTTATTTTTACTCTGCTTTTAAAAATCTGTAGGAGTCAATTTTATTTTCTGTTTTGTGCAGCAAGGCATCATTCCAAGATCAATTTTGTATATTAAGATGCATTTTAGACTAAATAACCATTTCTAGCAGGATTTAAAATTATTTATTATATTTCACTAGATTTTAGCAATAACACCTTTTACCTGGTGCATTATGGCACTTAGACTGTTGTTTATTTTTAATTACAGTGATGTTCTCTCTAAATATCTTTCCTCATTTGTATTGTAGGTTTTCAAATAGAAAGTGAGAGCTCCAGGTCGTACTTCCTAGTTGAAGATCTCACCCAGGATGAGCTCCCATACATTGGACTACTAGAGGGACAGACCACAGTACAGTCAATGACATTCAAATGACAGAGCAAAACTTCTAATTAAAACAAAAAAGATTTTGAGTCTTAATGTTTCTGCTTTTCCACTGAGTAGAATTGAGCAATTGATATCCATGACATGGAAGTCAGCTATTTCATCTGATGAATGAGTATATTTCCTAGCATGTAGCCAGGGCTTTTCTCAAAACATCACTCACAGCAGCACACTTATTTGCAGTTGTTGTTTTTTGTTTTTTGTTTTTTTTTTTTTGGTGCTGAGTATTGAACCCTGGGATTTTAACCACCTAACCATTGAACCACATCACCAGCCATTCTTTTTGCTAATTTTCTTAGTGCCTCACTAAATTGCTGAAGCTGGCCTAGAATTTGTGATCCTCCTGCCTCAGCCTCCTGTTTCACTGAGATTACCAGCATGTACCCCACACCCAGTGGGATTTACATAACTTCTTCATAATCACCTCTTCAACTCCTCCACTTCAAGGTAAAATACTTTTTCTTTTGTTTGTTTCCAAACACGTAAGCTTTCTAGTAACACTATTTACTTCTCTAATTATACTCTCTAATATATTTAAACATCCAAAGAGGAAGTTAATTAAGGTAGTGATGCATGCTTATCTTGAAAATGATATGGACCAGAAGCACTTCCAGAGTGCAGCAGTAAACACAATCGACTATCCCATAAAAACAATGAAGACACTAGCAAAGATCATCAAAATTAACCTTCAGAAATCTGCAAATTAGCAAAAGCTTGCTTCAGTCTGTTGAGATTTTATTTAAGAAAAGGGACTGAGCCTTAGTAGAAACAGTACACATTCTAGTGTTTCAACTTGTCCTAATGCCAGGCCCCCTTGGGAAGCTTTGGATGCCAATAGATTTAAAATTGTAGCAGTTGCAAAAACAGCAAATCAAAAGTAAATAGAGGGATAAAGAAATTCCTAAAGATTACCTCACTAAAGAATTGTCACTATTAAGCCTACAGGGAGTATCCCAGTAATAATGGCATTCATAAGAATTATTTGTACAACCATTACTATCTCCAGAGCACAGCTTTTGAAAACAATCAGTGGCAATTGTTTAACATTTCTGCTACCTGGGGTGGCACTACCTGTTGGGAAAGCCAAAACACTGACCAAAAGTCTTCAGATAAAACCTGTAGAATGAGGTCTTCATAGAGTGGTTTGGATAGTGATAACAAAATCCTGGACTGGAGAAGACTAGGTGTGAAGTCACAGGGCATGGTTGTGAGCAGGTACTGGGAGAAGCCTCAGCATGGGCTGACCTTGGTATACAAGAAGGAAAGCCTAAGATAGAGTTGCAAACTGCTGAAGCATTGAAGGCACATTTCAACAAACAGGCCCTGGGTTGTGTGCTGGCTACAGAAATTTTAGTATATTATTATCAAATCATCATATGACTAGTAAGGTAACAATTGCCAAAAGAAAATAAGATCCATATTGGAATGGAGGAATTAAATCTCTTCCTTTCTGCAGATGACATTATTTTATACACAGAAGATTCTAATGATTTCACAAAATTACTGTTAGAAGTAATACTAGTAGACATAATAGAATAAGTTAATTTTGCAAGGTTTCAGCATACAGAATCCATATATAAAAATCAATTGTGTTCCTATATATTATCAATGAACAATTGGACAGAAACTTAAGAATATAGTTAAATTTTTAATAAAATCAAACTAAAAAATAATTGAATATTTGAGAATAACTTAGTAAGTTAAAAACTTTCATACTGAAAACTATAAACATCCAATAAAAGAAATTAAAGAAGCCCTACTAAGTAGAAATACATCCCATGTTTGTAATTCAGGAAAAAAAATTGTTAAGATAGCAAAACTGCCTAAGTCGATTTATAAATTCAATACAATCTTTATCAAATTTCCAGCTGAGATTTTATAGAAATTTTGAATCTGTCTCTAAATTCTGTGTGGAATTGTAAAGAAACCGGAAGAAACAAAGTGATCTTGAAAAAGAGAAATGGATTTGGAGAAGCCATATCTCTCATTTTGGAAGCTTACTATGTAATATGGCAATGAAGAAAATAAGATGTTGGCCTGAGGGTAAACATGCAGATTCATGAAGTAGAACTGAGAGTCTGGTTAAAAAATATATATTTTGGTCAATCCATTTTCAATAATAGTTTCAAGATTATTCAAAAGGAAAGAGTCATGTAACTGTCACCATAAGAAGAACAAACCCACAGAATGGGATAAAATATTGTCAAATCATTTGCTAGCAAATTTGTCAAAGAATATATAAAGAACACTTGACAATAAGAAAACACGCAACAGCGAAGGATTTGAAGAGATATTAATTCAAGGAACATATGCAAATGGCCATTATACACATAAGAATGTGCTTAATAAAAGTAGCTATTACAGTGCAAATAAAAACACTGTAAGTTACCATAGCACACTAGGTTGGCTGTAATAAAAAAGACAGACAATAACAAGTTTTGGCAAGGATGTTGAAAATCGGATCCTTCATACACTCTGCTGGACTTAATATAAAATGGTTCAGTTGCTTTGAAAAACAGTCTGGCAATTTCTTGGTAGAAAAGACAGAATTTCCATGATACAGTATAAAATTTTTTTGTAAAAACTTTATAAAGTTTATTTGTAAAACTTTTTTGTACGTTTTTTAAATAAAATTTTTAGTTGTCAATGGATCTTTATTTTATTTATTTATATGTGGTGCTAAGAATTGAACCCAGTGCCCCACACATGCTAGGCGAGTGCTCTACCACTGAGCCACAACCCCAGCCCCAGCAGTTTCATTCTTAAGTGTAGTCCCAAGAGAAAACAAATCTTATGTTCACATGAAAACTTACACAAATATTTATTGTGGCATTATTCATGGTAGTCAAAAAGCAGCAACAGCGCAAACTTCTATCAACCAATGAAGAAAAATCATGTACATTAATACAATAAGAAATTATTCAGCAAGCAAAAATTAAGGACTAATACTCTTACAACATACATGAAAACATTAAGGGAAAGAAGATAATCATAAAGGCCACATACTACATCATTCTATTTAGATCAAATTTTCAGAATAGGAAAATTCATAGCAGAAATGAGTGACTTCTGGGGACCCTTGGAATGAGACAATGGAAATGACCTCTATTGAGTATAAAGTACTCTGGAATAATGAAAATATTCTCAGTGTAGATACTGGAGAACACTGCACTAGTCTTTGAATATATTTAACTCAATTAATTCTCAACCTTAATGGTGAATTTTATGGTGTTTGAATTATATACCAACAAAGTTTTTAGCAAAACATAATATACAAATTGTTTCTCTTCAAATCCCCTCCACTCTGCCTAAATCCACTGTGAAAGATATTTTATTATATCTGCCTCCAATTTTCACACACACACACAATATTCATAGGCATCTTTTTATAGGTATGCATAAGGATCCAAAGCTTCTTGGTTTACTTAATACTTGTTATTATATAGGTGGACAGTTATGTGATTTCTGTAAACATTTTGTACCCCACCTTAAGCCATAATGAACAATAGCTTTGAGCATGAGTAGATGAGTACTTAAGATTGCCTGAAGTAAACACATTAAGAAGAGTTTAAAGTTATTTTAAATGACGAATTTAAATTTTTATCATGACCTAAGCTCTTTTAAATCAGTATCATTTATTTCACATTAAAACTTCCTCAAGCTATAAGTTACAAATGAAAATTATTGCACTATTAATGTTGAAAAGATAGAGGTCCTTAAGTTGAGTGACATGCTCTTCTGGGATGATCACATCCTGTCTCGTGTCTGTAAATATTAGGTCTAGATGCTAACTTCCAAACTTTAGCTCCACGATGAGCATTTGTCCTAAGCTCTAAGGTCACCTAACTATACAGCACTATTTTTTTTTTATTTATGGTATAAATCAATTAAAATACAAATAAAAGACCCTGCATGTGCTTCCTCATCTCCATTTCCACACGTAGTGTAGCACAATGAAGGACTCTGTGAATAGACCTTATTAACGTAACTTGATAAAGAGAAATAATTGAAAGGAATTTAGAGGAAACTTTCCTCCAAATTCATTCACTTCAGTGATTGAAATAATTTTCAAGTTTTAATACCATTCCAACACTATCTAAAGTGACATTTCCTAATCTTTATTTAGAATCTTGTTTGTCATTTTGGCTTCTGCAAGTCACAGAACTTAAATCTGTGATTTTGCGAAAGACTGCTCTGTACCTGGATTCTCTTGCAGAAGCCAGGAGACCAGATGCCAGAACACAACATGGCAGGTCTCTTACGGTTGGCTGGCGCATTGATATTCTTTGTTGTCATGTTTTGTTGCATACAGGAATGTGTCTTCTTCCCTCTCTCTTTTATAAGCCAATTACTCAATTTTTGGTCTGTGTTTTAACATTGATATTGATGGTGGACATTTTCAGCCACTCTCTCCATGCATATTTTCAATGAATGAATATTAACTGTCTCATAGGTAGTGGTGAGCGGGATCATGGAGTAAGATTATGAATGTAGTGTTCCTTACATGGTAGCTTTGATAAACATTGCCTCTGAATTCATTCAGCACCATGCCGGTTCATTTCTATGTTGCACGTTTCTCAAAATAAAAATAAGTAAATTAAGAACCCCTTTCCCTTTCTTTGAGGGTACATTTGGCCTAATGATTTATTAAGTAGCATTGAACATCATCTCTTGCATGGATTCAACATTTTAGGTTCCTTACAATGCTCTCCTGTGCATTATCTCTGAGTCCCAACAATCCAGTGAGATATCGGAACAGTCAACATTTCACTTATTAAAAAAAAAAGTAATTGCTTTCCCAGTATATAAAATATCATCAGTTTATACACTCTGAGAATATTGGATTTCTATGAAATAGTCTTGTGCTTTCTCTCCAAGAGAAGACTCATAAGAGGAAAAATAATTTTCAGTTGAAAATAAAAAACTTCACTGTATAGATTATCTAAACAAGAGAGCACCTTAAAATAAAAAGAAAAATAAGCATGCAATTATGTAAATCACCCTTAAAATCAGTTCCATATCTAGTTTGATCATGATTGCATTTATACTCAATACTAATGATTTATTTTGTGTGTGTTTCCTATCAACAACAAACACAGACTAAGTGTCTGTTATGGTTTGGATGGGAGGCATCCCCCCCAAAGCTCCTGTCAATGTGGACATATTCAGACATGAAATGATTACAGTATGAGAGCTGTAACCTAATCCCTCCATCCTCATTTGAGTGGACTGACTGACTGGTAATAATAGGGAAGTGGAGAGAGGCTGGAGGAGGTGGGTCACTGGGGACATGCCCTGGAACTCTGCATTCCCCTCTGTCTCTGATTCCTTGCTGCCAAGAGGGTAGCAGCTTCCCTCCCTGGAGTCCTTCCCACATGATGTGCTGGCTCATCCTGGGCTCAGAGCAATGGAATCATCCTGTTGTGGACTGAAACATCTGAAATTGTGATCTCCAAATAAATTTTCTCTTCTCTAAGTTGTTCTCATCAGACATTTAGGTCATAGCAATGCAAGTGTCAATTAAAATGGTCATACAGGGGAAAGAGGCGAAATTTGGACTAAACAGTTCAAATGCAAACACAAGTTCATCAGCATATTGGGTAGTCAATCTTGAGTACGTTGTATATCTTTTCTGTTCATTGATATCTGTCATTGAGAAAGAAGACGATCATATCTAAATTAGAGAAATTTTATGATTCATGTAAGTCACTGAGCAAACCATAGTCATGCAATGCAGATTTCTCTTAATCCCTTCTTTTCCTCTTCTCACCCTCACTTTAAATGTATAGATCTGTTTTGTTTCCTGAGGTCTTAAGAAGCTTATTACAGGGGCTGGGGCTATGGCTCAGCGGTTGAGCGCTTGCCTCGCATGCGTGAGGCACTGGGTTCGATCCTCAGCACCACATAAAATAAATAAAGATATTGTGTTCATCTACAACTAAAACAAAATATTTTTTTTTAAAAAAGAAGCTTATTACATAAGAAAGTGATGCTGTGTGATCATGAGAGGGGCACAATTTTATTTAAGTAACTTTTATGGTAATGTTGGACATTTAGTTAGAAGTAAAGCAATTGCTAATGACAGTTGAAGATGAAAACTTTGACATTTCAATCTTACTGACTACTTTCTGGTTGTAAAAAACAAGTATAGTGATTGGAAACACCACTGCCCTGTATCCTGTGTCACAGGTGGTAGATGCACAAAGAATGCCCACACAAGGATGGAAGCCCCCATCTGGGACAGGGGTAGAAGCATCGGCTTGGATGTGCATTGTTCCTGAACTATCCCTGCAGATTGTTTTGGAGCAATCTAGTACCCTCCCAAGTTCCACTCACATATTGTGTAATAAAAAGTCTGACTTCAGAGACAATTATCACTACAAGGGTTTACTATTATGAATTTGGTGAAAGTCACAAGGGCTGGTGAATTCTAGACTCATCCCTAGAGGATATGATAAGCTAGTTGCTGCTCACCCATTGCCCAAACCAAGAAGCAGACTAAAAATAGAAACGGAGACTGCTAATAGTTAACAAAGAATGCAGCAAACCAGGTTTCCACCAAGGTGCAAGTGTGGGAGGCAAAACTGTCCTGGAGCCACTGCCCTCCCTAGGAGGTGTGCACAGGAGGCCTCCTCACTCCCACTGAGGCTAGCCATCTGTCACTGCTCTCGGAACCATCTCACAGGTAAGGTAAAATCTCTCCCACACGGACATCACAGGGTTCATTGTGAAGTATCTCAATTCACACCTAAGATAAGGTGAACCCAGGAAGGCCACTTGCATAGATGGTTCTCAAGGCAAATTCACTAAGGCTTAAATGTCTGAAAGTTTTCATATTAAATGAGCAATAATAATTCATTTTTATTGTTAAATTTCCTGATTTATTATAAAAGCTGTTTAAATTAAAATATACCCCTCTGACAATCATGTTTCACTTTATTTTTATAATATTTTATTCTATAGTTTTGAGAATCATTTTTTGTTTCCTTTTTTCTCATGTTTTTTATTTGTTCTAATCAGTTATACATGACAACAGAATGCTCTTTGATTCATTGTACACAATGGAGCACAATTTTTTGCATCTCTGGTTGTACACCATTCATGCATGTACCTAGGGTAATGATAACCATTTCATTCCACCATCTTTCCTATCTCCATGCTGTCTCCCTTCCTCTCTCTACCCTTTGGCCAATCCAAAGTTCCTCTACTCATCCCACGTCTTCTCCCTTATAGATTAGCATCCACTTATCAGAGAAAACATTCAGCCTTTGGTTTGGAGGGAATGGCTTACTTTGCTTAGCACGATATTCTTTAACTCCATCCATTTACCTGCAAATGCCATAATTTTATTGCTGAGTAATATTCCATTGTGTATATGTACCACAGTTTCTTTATCCATTCACCTATTGAAGGGCATCCAGGTTGCTTCCACAGTTTGGCAATTGTGAATTGTGCTGCTGTAAACATTAAGTGGCTGTATCACTATAGTATGCTGTTTTTAAGTCTTCGGGTATAGGTTGAGGAGTGGCATAGCTGGGTCAAATGGTGGTTCCATTCCAAGTTTTTAAGGAATCTCCATACTGTTTTCCAGATAGGTTGCACCAATTTGCAGTGCCACCAGCAGTGTTTGAGTGTGCCTTTTTCACCACATCCTCGCCAGCATATTGTTGCTTGTATTTCGGATAACTGTGTTCTGACTAGAGTGAGATGAAATCTTAGAGTAGTTTTGATTTGCTTTTTTCTAATTGCTAGAGATGTTGAACATTTCTTCATGTATTGGTTAATAAATTGTATATCTTCTTCTGAGAAGTGTCTGTTCAGCTCCTTAGCCCATTTATTGACCAAATTGTTAGTTTTGTTGTAAAGCTTTTTGAATTCTTTATATATCCTGGTGACTAGTACTATATCTGAAGTGCTTGTGGCAAAAATTTGCTCCCAAAATGTAGGCTGTCTCTTCACCTCATTATTTCTTTTGCAGAGAAGAAGCTTTTTAGTTTGAATCCATCCCATTTATTGATTCTTGATTTTATTTCTTCCACTTTAGGAGTTTTCTTAAGGAAGTTGGGGCCTTATCTGAAGAGATAAAGATTTGGTCCTATTTCTTTTTCTATTAGGCATAGTGTCTCTGGTCTAATTCCCAGGTCCTTGATCCACTTTGAGTTGAGTTTTGTGCATGGTGAGGGATAGTTTAGTTTCCTTTTGCTACATATGGATTTGCAGTTTTCCCAGCACCACTTGTTGAAGAGGCTATCTTTTCTCCAATGTGTGTTTTTGGCACTTTAGTCTACTGTGAGATAACTGTATTTATGTGGTTTTGTTTCTGTGTCTTCTATTCTGTACCATTGTTCTACATGTCTATTTTGGTGACAATACCATGCTGTTTTTGTTACTGCTGCTCTGTAGTATAGTTTAAAGTCTGGTATTGTGATGCTTCCTGCTTCACTCTTCTTGCTAAGGATTTCTTTGGCTATTCTGGGTCTCTTATTTATCCAAATGAATTTCATTATTTTTTTTTTATATTTCTATAAGAAATGATGTTGGGGGCTGGGATTGTAGCTCAGCGGTAGATCACTTGCCTCGTATGTGTAAGGCCCTGGGTTCGATCCTCAGCACCACGTACTAAGCAATAAAATAAAGACATTGTGTCCATCAACAACTAAAAAATATTAAAAAAAAAAAAGAAATGATGTTGGGATTTTAATTGAGATCTCATTGAATCTGTATAGTCCTTTGAGTAGTATGACATTTTGACAATATTGATTCTTCCTTTCCAAGAGCATGGGAGATCTTTCCATCTTCTAAGGTCTTCTTCAATTTCTTTCTTTAGTGTCCTGTACTTTTCATTGTAGAGGTCTTTTACTTCTTTTGTTAAATTGATTCCAAGTATTTTATTTTATTTTTTGAGACTATTGTGAATGGGGTAGTTTTCCTAAATTCTCTTTCTGAGGGTTCATCACAGATGTATAGAAATGTGTTCGATTTGTGGATATTGATTTTATATCCTGCTACTTTGCTGAATTCATTTATTAGTTCTAGAAGTTTTCTGGTGGAATTTTAAGCATATAATCATGTGGTTGGCAAATAGTGATAGTTTCAAGTTCTTCATTTCTTCTTCATATCAATTTAATTTCTTTCATCTAATTTCTCTGGCTAAAGTTTCAAGAACTATGATGAATAGAAGTGGTTATAGAGGGCTTCCATGTCTTGTTAATGGCTTTTAAAAGGAATGTTTCCAAATTTTCTCCATTTAGGATGATATTGGCCTTGGGGTTAGCATAGATAGCTTTTGAAATGTTGATGTATGTTCCTACTATCCCTAGTTCTTCTAGTATTTTAAACATGAAAGGGTCCTGTAGTTTGTCAAATGCTTTCTCTGCATCAATTGGTATAATCATGTAATTCTTATCTTTAAGTCTATTGATATGACAAATTACATTAATTGATTTCCATATGTTGAAGAAACCTTGCATCCCTGGAATGAACCCCACTTGATCATGGTGCACTATTTTTAATATGTTTTTGTACATGATTTGCCAAAATTTTATTGAGAATTTTCACATTTATGTACATCAGGGATATTTGCTGAAATTTTTTTCATTGATGTGTCTTTGGTTTTGATATCAGGGCGATACTAGCCTCATAGAATGAGTTTGAAGGGTTCCTTCCTTTTCTATTTCATGGAATAATTTGAGGAGTATTGGTATTAATTTTTTTTGTGGGTCTTGTAGAACTTGACTGATAATTCATCTGATCCCAGGCTTTTCTTTGTTCATAGGCTTTTGATAGCAACTTCTATTTCCTTGCTTGAAATTGATCTATATAATTGTATGTCTTCCTGTTACAGCTTGGGTAGATCATATGACATTAGAAATTTGTTAGTGTCTTCAAGGTTTTCTATTTTTCTGGAGTATAAATTTTCAGGATATTTCTAATTGTCTTCTGCATTTCAATAACGTCTGTCATATTTCCTTTCTCATCATGAATTTCGAGTTTTCTCTCTCCTTTTCATTAGTGTGGCTAAGGTTTTATCAATTTTATTTATTTTTTTAAACAACCAGGTAGGTGTATGTTTTGCCAATTTTTGAATTCTTTTTTTTCAATTTCATTGATCTCTATCCTGATTTTAATTATTTCATGCCTGCTACTACTTTTGGAGTTAGTTTCTTTTTCTTTTTCTAGGGCTTTGAGGTGTAATATCTGTTTTTTTGTTTGTTGACTTTTTCTTCTTTTAATGAATGATCTTAATGCAATGAACTTTCTTCTTAGCATTGCCTTCATAGTGTCCCAAGGACTTCAATATGTTGTATCAGAGTTCTCATTTATCTCTGAGAATTTTTTGTTATCTCCTCCCTGATATCTTCTGTTATGCATGCATCATTCAACAATATATTATTTAGTCTCCAGGTGTTGGAGTAGCTTCTCTTTTTTATTTTATCATTGATTTCTAATTTTATTCCATTATGTCTGATAGAATGCAAGGTAGTATATATATTATTTGTATTTGCTAATATTTGCTTTGTGGCACAATGTATGGTCTATTTTGGAGAAGTATCCATGCGCTGCTGAGAAAAAGGTGTATTTGCTCATTGATGGATGGGATATTCTATATATGTCTGTTAAGTCTAAATTATTGATTGTTTCATTGAGTTCCATAGTTTCTTTGTTTAGTTATTGTTTGGAAGATATATCCAGTGGTGAGAGAGGTGTATTAATGTCACCCAGTATTATTGTGGTCTATTTAATTTCTTGAAATTGAGAAAGGTTTGAGAGATATATATATATATATTCCCCATTGTTTGGGGCATAGATATTTATGATTGTTATGTCTTGTTGATGTATGATTGCCTTAAGCTGTGTAAAATGTCCTTCTTTATCCCTTTTCACTAACTTTGGTTTGAAGTCCACTTTATCTGGTATGGGAATGGAAACTCTTGCTTGTTTATGCAGCACATGTGAGTGATACATTTTTTTCCCATCCTTTCATCTTCAGTCTGTGGAAGTCTTTCCCTGTGAGATGAGTCTCTTGAAGGCACCATATTGTTGGGTCAGTTTTTAAAAATCCAATCTGTCAGTCTATGTTTTTTAGTTGATGAGTTTAGGCCATTCGCATTCAGGGTTATTACTGAAATATGATTTGTAGTTCTGGTCATTTTTGTTTATTTTTGGTTTTTCTTTTGTTTGGCCTTTCCTTCAGTGTAGTTCTTCCCTTTGCAGATTTTTATTGTTGTTTATCATTTCCTCCTCATAGAATATTTTACCAAGAATGTTCTGTAGTGCATGCTCTCTCACTGCAATTTCTTTTAACTTTTATCATGGCAGCTTTTTGTTTTATCATCAAATCTGAAGCTTAATTTTTCTGGATATAAGATTATTGGTTGACATCTATTTTCTTTCAGAGCTTGATACATGTTTTTCCAGTATCTCCTGGCTTTGAGAGTCTGGTTTGAAAAATCTGTTGAGATTGAATTTGTCTCCCCCTATATGTAATCTGATTCCTCTCTCTTGTGGCCTTTAAAATTCTATCCTTATTCTCTATGCTGGGCATTTTTATTATAATGTGCCTTGGTGTAGAACTGCTGTAATTTTGTACATTTGTTGTCCTGCAAGCCTCTTGTATTTGATTTTCCAATTCTTTCTTCATGTTTGGGAAATTTTCTGATGTTATTTCATTGAAGAGGTTGTTCATTCCTTTGGTTTCAAACTCTATGCCTTCCTCTATCCCGATAAATGTTATATTTGGTCTTTTGATGTTATCCCACAATTCTTGGGTGTTCAGTTCATGGTTTCTTACCATCTTCACTGTGGTCAACTCTGTTTTCAAGATTTCATATTTTGCCTTCATTGTCTTAAGTTCTGTCTTCCAAGTGATCTATTCTGTTGGTGATACTTTCTATAGAGTTTTTTATTTGGTTTATTTTTTTCCTTCATTCCAAGAATTTCTGTTGTTTTTTTTTTCTCCCCAAATCTCTATTTTTTTCTTGAACTATTCTTTTGCAACTATATTTGCTCCCTTATCTTATTGTTGGAGTGATTAATTTTTGCCTGTATTTTTTTACTTACATCATTCTTTAATTTACAGATCATTTTAGTTATGTATATTCTGAACTCCTTCTGTGACATTTCACCTACCGTGCTATCAATGGATTCTATTTTTGTAATATCTTGGTTTGTTTGTGGCACTTTCCTTTTTTTTTTTTTTCTTCATGTTGTCTGTGTATCTTCCTCTCTTGCAGTGCAGATCTCAGGTATTGTAGTTTCTACCCTATAATCTTGTAGTGCCCCTGGAGGTTACCGGATACCTCACCTTTAAGGGGGAGATCAATGTTTATAGCTCCCAGTGCAAACAATATGCAGCCATAAGTCAAGTAACTCCTATTTAGACAATTACAGTTTTGTCGCTATAAACAAAAATGATGTGTTCAATTACCATCTACCATATAGCCAGTAGGTTTGCATAAGGGTTTACAGTTTCTAATGGTGGATAGAGAGAGAAGGGAGGGTGGTGTAGAATGAGATGTTTATGTGGTAGGATGCGAGGATATAGAGGTATTAGCTCACAAGAAGAGAGAAAAGGGAATCAAAAGAGTTGGTTATTTGCAGGAGAAAAACAAGAATGAGGCGACTCCATGCAAGGCTCTCTTTTGCCTCCATGACAAGATGGTGTCTATTAGCACACCTAGTAGGGATATCTCTGATGCAACTAAGCCCTCTTGGACATTGATGACAGTCTTCCAGGTCTCAGTTGTCCCTGGATGGAAGCTGCCATGTCCCTAGTTTGTGGTGACAGTAGCATCAAGCTTATAAGTACCTTGATATTGGGCTTCTAGGCCCCCATCAGTGTCCTTAGATGAGAGCTGCCCCAACTAAAGATGGTGGAAGCGACAACAGAGGTAACTTCAGATGGCAGTGGAAGTGTTGCAAGATGGAGGCAACTGTTTTCAGAGATGGGACTAGAATGATAGGCTGTGCAACGGTGTTGGGTGGCCTGCTCAGTGGTGGCACATGGTGCCGCAATGGGCAGCTGTCCTTTCCCTTGTCCACGGTGTAGATTTCCATGTGGGAAGAGCTACGGAGGTGGCTGCAGTGCCCCAAGATGGAGGCGGTTTGTATGGTGCCTCAAGTTGTTGGATAGGGAGCTGCAGTGCGTCCTCTCCCTGGGGGCACAGTGTTCCTCTCTGCACAGTTGCAGGGCTCCTACTTGGGCATCTGTGTACCAGTCTGGCCTCCAGCGCGGTCACAGGTGTCGTGAATCTTATTTGTAGTATGAATGACAAAAAGTATTATATAGAAGTGTGCTTGCACATGTAATCAAATTAAAATAACTTAAAACTGAAGAATGCCTATAAAAATCGTTATTTGTGAACTGCTGGAATGACTGATTCCTTTACCAACAAATGTTATTTTTTGAAAAAACAGGCAAAGAATAGAAATGGAATAAAACAAATTTTATTATATTATTCATTAAGCATGGCCTTAGTATATTTTTTCTTATTAAGAAATTCACACACAATTTATTAATAAATGAAACAGCTCCAGGGTTTACTGCAAGTTAAATAAATTAATTTAAAGTCAAAATTTTCCAATAAATTTAATATTTATTTAGTTCTTCTGAGCATCACATTCTGATAATACCAAAAATAAATTAGATATGCTCCCTGCCTCATTTAAAGGTATTATTCAATATAGATGAAGAGAGATCAGTAAACTAATGAAGCTTACAAAAATAATTTTTTTAGAGTTAAATAGTGTCAACATCATCTTACTGTTGGGAACCCTGGGTAACTCTTGTTTTATGTAGAATAAAAAATGAAAGAAATGTTGTTCTGAATCCCAACAGGGTAAAATCCAAGCTCTACCACCCATGGAAGCCTCCTTTTGGCCTTGTCACGGATGAACATTAGGCTGGACCACCTTAAGTGACCCTGCCAGTCTGCTGAGGTCCCTTCCTGAACAGCCAGGTGCAAGTGAATCTGATAAGCACGTTCCACCTACAACTGGGACTTGGGAAAGCACTTGCTAGCTTCCCAGAAGCCATTGTAGTTCAGACTCAGGAACCAGGCCCCTCTGGGGGCCACTGTGCCTATCCAAATGTTTCTCTCCTCCTCAGGAGTCTGGGAATGGGAAAAAGTGAGAAGTGGGCAGAGGAGAGGCTATTTTTCTCATGACACTTATAGAACTTTGCACTATATTAGCCGCATTTAGCTCTGTAAGCTTTATGACCTTACTGAAAAGAAAGTTTACTTAAAAGTCAACAATACCTTTAAAATATTTCATTCTATTTTCTAACATGCTTGAAAGGATTTTATTCTTATCCCCAAGATCCTCTGATTCAAACGAAGTTCAGTGTATAAGGCTCATAAATAGGAGGGAAGAATGTCTTTTCTTAAGTGATTTATCAAAATAAATGAATAATGCATTCATTTTTGTTGTCAGTCAGCATCATCAGTAACTGAAGAGGGAAGGGAGGACACTATAGGAGTTCTAGACACAGGCAGGCAATTGTTCAAATCCTTTCGTTGCCAATTTCAAGCTGTGTGATCCTAGAAATTTACTTAAACCCTTTGAACCTCAGTTTGATTTTCTGTGAAAACGAAAATACAATATCTACTGCGAAAGGCTTTGTGAGAACCAAACTAAAATGTGTTCAAAGCCTTTAACTGTTATATGATGCAATATTTTATTTAGAGTTTCTTTTTCTTCCATACCTGATGCTATTGCTATCATTTCCATTGCTTCTGAATATCCTAAAGGTAAGTTTTTGAAATGGTAGTAAGGCACTTACTTAAACTTATGTAAATATTAGTTGGCATGGATTTATTTCTTGATTCCTGATATGCCTTAGGCGTTAACAGAGTTCTGTCCTAGGCCAAAATTCAAATGATCTTTTTAAATATGACCATATTTTTAAACATTATATCCTTTGTCCTTTTACTGAAAGTTTATCTTATTTTTTCCTGTGAACATAAATCACACGTAAAATTTTTTTATCAAAAAAGATTATTTGTCTAGTTTGTATTAAGTACAGGAACAAGGAAAAGAAGGTGATTTACAGAGAAAAATTTATCATTTTAACGAAATTTCAATAGAAGCTTCTTGAAGAGAAAGCAAATCTAGATAAAATATGGTATCATATATCTTAGTAGAGATTCTGTCTTCCTGTGCAGTTCTCAACCTTGACTTCACATTGGACTCACTTGGAGAATACTGATGCTTTCTTTCAGCACCAAGTATAATCAGCTTAGACAGAGCCTGGACACTGAGGGAGGTGATGTTTTCCTCACTGATTTCAGTCTATACCCAAGTCAAAGGCTGATATTCTCCACCTTTTAAGTGAATATCATTTAGAAATATTAAAATACGGGAGAATGTGAAAATCCCTAAAGCTTCAGACTCCAAAATGTTATCTCATTTATTTATTGAGGATCTTATCATTGAATAGGGGAGATACCATACAGAAATCAAGTAGAAAATGTTGCCATGTATATGGTAGCAAATGAAAGCTCTAAGGAGCTTTGAGAAAGAGACAGAGAGCTCAGGACTGTGGTGAGGAGAAGAAGGAAAGAATTCACCAAGAAGACACGACTTGGACAGAGAGGATTTTAAAACTGAATAATGATGTGATTACTACTTTCTTGTTTTTTAAAAATAATATATATTCATGTCTTTAAAAATAGGCAGTTTTAAAAGTTAAGAATTAAAGGCAAAATAAGAGATTCCCTAAACATTAAACCTTGAAGACATAAACAACTCTATCAGTCTGTTGATATCAATTTAAAAAATTCTCTCTAAATATACAGATAACAGATGTGTTTATAAATATAGAACCATATAGATGTTTTATAATTTTTATCTTAGATTACTCCTATATTTTGAGCAAACATAAAATATTTATTTCCATATTCAATACTCTTGACCAAATACTTAAAATATTTATCCTGAAAATTTATTTTATTACTATTTCCATTATACATTTTGTTTTCAAAAATTTCCATGGTATATTATTATCTGAAATTTTACATATTTAAATATTTCTTGTTGCATAAATATTTGGAATAGTATATTCCTAGCTCCAAAATTTCAGGAATATGCTTACTTTCCAAATCTGAATTTTAAAGCCTTCTTCTTCTTTCTTCTATCCTTGAGACTCACTTTACATGAAACTCTTTATTTCACATGGCACATATTAACTGTTTATCAGAACAAGAGAAAATGTGATGTTAACTTCTTATGTATTATGAACCACTGTGTTATTTAGGAATCTTTCTTCCTGATAATTCTGAACATAATCACTTAAAGATCATGAAGCACTCGAATTTTTAAAACTGACATTTATGTTGGAACAAATTAACTAACCAAACTGACAAGTACCTTGCAGAAAAACCACTGAAAGATGCTGTTTTAGATCAGATACTCAGTTTAGCTATTGGCCCTATTCCATTTTTTTTCCTTGTAAACAAATGAGTCTTCAGCTGTGCTTGATGAAAGCAGAAAGGAAACACTTTAAACATACGGTGTGAAAGATGGGTGACACGCATAGGCTTTAGAATCTGCAATTTCACAGGGTTAAACACTTTCGTTTGGTGTTTAAAAATAGGCACAACGATAATAGATGTACACATAGATAGAAAATAAATGGAAAATGGATATATAACATTTTCTTCTGGTGTACTTTCTACCCAAGTAAGAAATATGACCAGATCAGTGCATAAGAAATCACCATTTTATTGGTGGTCACAATGATTTGATGTGAAGAAAAACCCTCCAGTGTACAACAGTTGATAATACATAAAGAGATACCATAGTAGGTGATAGCTCTCATTCAAGAAATAACTTTCCTGGATCCTATAAAATATGAATATAATATAAATATCAAACTGAAGAGAATATTTAAAAAAATAATGCGGTTTTTCTGCCAAAAACACAGTTACAGAAATTCTAAATAAAACATTAACAAATTGAATCCAGTTGTATTTAAACAAAAATAGATGATTACCAACTTGGATTTATTCCATAAATATGAATATTTTTTAAAGTTAATGTAACTTATTACATTGCAATAATTGAAGAAAGATGTATAACTCTCAAAAATGTAGAATTTTTTTCTTTTTTTTTACAAAATTCAACTTCTTGTCAGGTGGATATTTCTGCTACCACTGCATTCATTTCTGTAGAAGAAGTCTTAGCTAGTGTAGCAAGCTAAGGATATGGAAGAGAGGAAATAAAAGGCTTATTTTTCACAGACAACATAAATGTGTACAAAGAAAAATCCCCAAATTTTGTAAATAAAGTGAGGATACTAATAATTGAATTAAGCTAGATGTGTAGGTATAGAATTTTGTTTTTATAAGATAGTAAAAAGAATAAGGAAGAGAAATTAAAAAGTAGTATTTATAATGGTGCTCCAGTTACCAATGCTGCATGACATTGCCTTTAAACTTATCAATAATTTGTTCATAGACCCAATGGATAAAGAACTTGAACTATATATACCTCGAAGGACTTCCCTTTTGTGCACATCATCAGAGACCCCTAAAGGAAAAACCTCAGTTAGACACTGAGGCTCTGAGTCTTTGTTCCCACAGCACTGGCTTATCACTGGGGTTTCAGCTGTGCACGTGGACTGGAGCACCCACACATAGCAGCTTCATATAGCTTGGGATTACTCTTGCTTACATGGTAATTCTGTGTTTTAAAAATGAGTTTTCCATGAAGAAAGTGGATGCTGAATCACTTTCTGACCTAGACTGGGAAGTCACTCTGTGTTTTTGTTCCATTTTATCCATTTTGCTCTATGTGAGTCACAAGTACAAGCAAAGTAATGGAAGGGAAACAAAGCCCACATATCACTGGGAGGAGTTTCAGGAATGTGGGGGCCATAATCAAAATCACCCCAAATAATATGAAAAATAATTATAATGTACCTAACAAAAGATGTTCAAGATATGTGCACTGCAAACTACAGACACAAAACTGTGAAAACAGGAATATCTGAATACTGGTGGGATATCATACAGTTATTGGGTAAGGACATTGTATGGATTAAATACACTTGATCAAGTATGTGATGTGTAGAGAAAATGAGAAAAAGAAAGAGCCCAGAAGAAAAAGAACCAATTAACCTCAGAAAAGAATAAATTCAAGGACTTACACTGCAAACTTTTTAATTAGAAGAAAAAAATCAAGACATTCTGATTTTAGTGCTAATATAAGCAAGTAGAATG
Organism: Geosciurus inauris; assembly: GCA_004024805.1. Lineage (NCBI taxonomy): Eukaryota > Metazoa > Chordata > Mammalia > Rodentia > Sciuridae > Geosciurus > Geosciurus inauris. The sequence continues at coordinate 42,899 of PVHX01005318.1, forward strand.
TTAGGGGAAACAGTAAGTATGGGTACATCCTTGCATAGTTTGAACAAGGATGCAGTACCAGCAATAGTGAAAGGATTGTCTTCTCAGGAAATATGCTGTATCAGTTAGATATACAAAATAAAGTTTGACATTGCATATAAAAATCCAATTTCAGGATTTTTCAGTCATGAGTTAGGGAAGCTGAACCATCATGAACTCTCACTGTGTGTGAGGAGCTGGGAAAGGTAATTGAAGGAGTACAGAAAATTCTTCCCCCTGCCTTGCCTTCTGTGAATTAGGAATTAAGAGAGACATTTGGAATATAGGCAGATCAAGCTACCAGATTAGTATCATGAAGGTATATAAGTATATTACTTTATAATATTTATTGAGAATATAAATTTGTGTCACTTCGTCTGGCATTATGTATCATTTTGATGATTCATCCTGCAATCCCACTCCTGGACATTTACTTCCTATAATATATACACATGCATTCCAAAGGCATGCATGAAAATATTTATAACACTATTAACGACAATGGCCCCCAAACAGCAATCCATTAGCAGTGAGTGAAATGAATGAATGAGCCATGTCATATGCATGTGATAGAACAGGACACAGCAACGGAAATTAACAAACTGTTAACATGCAACAACATGGACAAAGCCATCAAGGAAGAAAAATGTCACCCAGGAAGAATACCCTGCAACACTACTCAAAACTCAAAATCAAACCACACTGCACTTACAAGTCAGGGATGGGGTTACCTTTGGAGAAGTAAAAGTAGCTTGGTAGGGGCCAAGGATAGCCTCGGGGTGCTGGTAAATGTCCACTTCAGTTGTGATGCGATATGATTTTGCTGCCTTTGTGTGAATTTATGATTTATGTACATGCCAAAGCCTATAGAAAAATATTTAATAAAATATTATCTACAAGATCTGAATACCCCTGAAATCACCCTATTGGACTTAATATATCCAGAGGCATTTTTCTAACTCTCTAATTTTTCACCTGTATAAATGAATATGATGGTCCTATAAATCTCAGTTTTGTTGAATGAATTAGATATTATAACACATAAAATAGCTAAAATACTGCTTGTCATCTAAAAAGCACTTAATAAATGATATTTACTGCTGTAGTTTTGTGCTATTTCTGTTACTCTTTTCATTATTTACGTCTTTCTTAAAGCAACAGCTGAACCTTGCACATTTCCCCACAGTTTTCATACTTCCACGAGTGTGTGGCTCTTCAATGTGAGGAAGCAGAAGTGGTGTCACGTTAGTATCAATGTTTTACTATCCACGGCACAGCCTGGGGCAAGCCACTGTCTCACACAATCATTAAGTTTTACATATTTACAAAAAGCTATGTTTAGATAAGATGGGAAAGAGTTACTACTTGATTTAAATTTCTATTAAATTATGTCAGAATGATATTATAATCACATGTACACGTAATAAAATAAGCAAATAAAATGTTAATTGTTTTTGTTGAAGAGTTGTTTGTTATATTATAATGAACTATCCTTACCCCATTTATCATTTTAAAAATTGTAAGAATATACAATAAACAAAGTTCTGCTCTAATAGTATTATTTACATTACAGAATACAGGAAGATACATATTTCTTTTTAAACATACATATTAGACAAATACATACAAACAAATTCTACTTTCTCATTACTTCTTACAAAAATTTCCCTTTAATTCTTGGAAATAGTATATTTGTTGGTAGAACTGTGCACTCTAGTATAAGGAAATCTGCTGATAAATGATGCCTTTAGAAAATCATTTGTTTGTTTGTTTGTTTAGGAGGCTAAAGGAAGGGATACTTTTGAAATATTGAGAGTAAAGAAAAAATTTTTAAATAAAATGTTTACACAAAAGTAGGTTGTAACTGAAGAGCCAAAATGATATGCTAAGAAAGTAAAGACTCATACCAATAATTACAGGTCAAATCAAATTATGCAAAATGAGTAATAGTAGACAGTATGGAAATGACCGATGAGAAATTTTCATCTTTAAACTAGTTTCAAACAAATTATTAATGTTCAATAAATACTTTAATAATTAATTTTGGACATGCGTTTTAAAAAAAGGAACTTCCAGAACTTACATTCATTCAATCAACCAGTACTCAACTTCGCTAAAAAACAGATCTTTTGTAGATTCTTGTATCGATAGATAGATAGATAGATAGATAGATAGATATAAATATAAAAATTTGTGTCACTTCCTCCTAATACTATAGTGTTATCAGAAATAACTGTACTCCTGAACTTGGGAGACCTTCACTGAGTATTTTCCACACAACACAACTTTAAGGGAAATAGGCATATCCTAAATGAACAAGGCAGACCAGATTTTTGTGCTTTGGTAATTATATCCTAAAGGGAGACATAAATATAAACCACTAAACAAATGAACAGCATAATTACAGACTTGGGTAGACTGATGAGGAAAACACACAGAGTGATAGAGTATACGGCAATTCCTAGGGCTCACGTTAAATAGACTCAATTGCAGTCTCTGTTTAAGACATCGGACCTGAAAATCACAGGAACGGAGTCCAGTAGAGAGGAAGAATCCTTTCAGGGAGCATAAGTCTGAAAACTTGTCTGCAGAAAGACTTGGGAAAGCTAAAGGAAGATGGAGAAATGGCAGGACTAGGTCCATTGCATGCTCTTTTCCAGGATGAGAGTCCTTTACACAAATATCACCTTCTAACAAAGGAATTCCCTGACCTAACAAAATGGCATTTCCTACTCTCATTCTCACCAAACTCTGCTTTCTTCCTCACACTCACAAACACACAACATTATAAAAAGGTAGTCCTTGCTTCGCCTGGTTCTGATATGCATGGATTTTAGCTACTATAGTTTAGTTAGATAGCACCAAGCCCCAAACGTGGTTCAAGTGTCAGTCTAATGGCTATATACTTACTAGGAATAATTGCATGATGTAGAAACCCAATGGCTACTTCTTCATTGCATGAATCACTTTAAAAATGAAAGA
>PVHX01005318.1:45998-113846 GCA_004024805.1 Geosciurus inauris
CAAGCCTGTAATCCCAGCACTCAGGGAGGCTGAGACAGGAGAATCGCGAGTTCAAAGCCAGCCTCAGCAATGGCGAGGCACTAAGCAACTCAGTGAGACCCTGTCTCTACATAAAACACAAAATAGGGCTGGGGATGTGGCTCAGTGGTCGAGTGCCCCTGAGTTCAATCCCCGGTACCAAAAAAACAGAACAAAAAAATAAATAAATAAATAAAAATGAAAGATGTGCATCATAATCAGCAACACTGAATAAAACAAAATAATATTAGAAGGGGTGGCTGAACAAGGAAATATTGACACCGAATTGTTTGAGGGACTCTGTGTGGCCAGAGGAGCTCAGGGAGGGCAAACTTGCTGACATGCGTGAGAACAGTAGATATGAGAAAAAGGATAAAGATGTCCCCGAGGATGTGATGCTCACAATAACTAACAAACAATAATTCCTGAACACTAAAAGAATTCTAGAAATACTTTTAACATACACAAGGATAATACGATGGAAATGGATCCAAATTTAGGAGGAAGTGTGATAATTTCCTCGACATAAAACACATGCTTACACTGTTTTGTAAATTCTACAAAATGAACACAAAAACCCATTCAAACTACTTTGATACTTTTTTCTTACATAAAACCCTATTCCAATGTTTCTAATATTTTAAAGTATAATAAGTAAATATATTTTCCTATTTTTTATTTTCATATATATTTAAAATTTACATAGAATTTTTAATGTCATGAAACAATTTTAGTTTTCCATTAATAATTAGCACTGTTTGTTCTTGGGGGGTGGCTGACACTCTCATGGAAAGCAAGGTCATGTCACCTTGCTTTTGTTGTTACCACTGTTCCACTCATTTATCCATTATAGGAGTTCCATATAGAAAAGGATTATCATCTGTTGATTTTAATGATGTTCTAGACACAGTAAGTGGTTGTAGCACATATTGAATATATTGGAGGGAAAAATAAATGAAATAATGAGGGACAGAGAAAATAGAAAGGAGACATGCTAATACAAAATTAATCAGTGTGTAGATTCTTGCAAATTTGGATTTCGTTTGAATGAACAGGAAGTCAATGAAGGGATTTGCACAGGAGATTAGCATAATCTAATTTGTAACTAAAGAGATAATTTTGACTTCTCTTTGGATAATTAAGGAGAAATGAGCACAATGAAGAACTTAGAGCAGTGGTCCATGGGAGATGGAGTAGTTTGAGGTAGCTTGGTGAGAGTGAGTAAAGAAGTGAATGGATGTGAGATTTTGTGGCTAACTTCTGGAAATTTGTATATAACTTGGATGTGAAAGGTAAGTGAAAGAAGGATCAAAAACAAAATCTTGGGAATAACAAGACTGAGGGTTAGAGTGGATAAGAATGTTAGTTTTTTCAATGTGAAACTTAAAAATTGGATGAGACATTCAAATGGAGATATCAACTAAATAGACATGCACTGCAGTTTAGGGCTGAAGCCTGAATTTGTAGCCCAAGTTTGAGAGTATTTAGAATGACAAAGTTATAGAATAGACATTATCTAGGAAAAGGACAAAGCCCAGGGAACACTGACTATTCAGTAATTATAGGATGAATTAGGGAGTAACAAAATAAAACCATCCCTAAATTTGAAAGTGAAATCACAAAAGCCAATAGAGATGTGATGTTCAAGACAGACACTGTCAAATCAGGTATTTGAAACTTGAGCACTCTCAAATTTGGTTCCTGTGTCCTCTTGACACATCTCCATCATATTTATTTTTCTTTTGGTTTTAACTTCATAGCTCTACAGGATGCTCCAGGATCATCGTGCTTATATCCTGCTCAAGTCATAGCATCAGCTGCTTCCTGAGGAATCTGAGGAATAAAATCTGGGCACTAGTTATACTCACAGTTACCACAACATCTTTACCTCTAGGCATTCTCAGCTGACAGAACAAGGAATCACATGTCAAAATAATAACCCATGTCTATACACATACCTATGGATATTTCCTTATGTGGACATCTTCATCTACTTATCTCCATGAATGTCTGACATACATTTTTTCTCAATTTGAATTTGTCTTCTGTCTCCAACTCTAATGGTTATCAATTTGATCATTCTAGCATTTGAGCTTGCTTCTCGGTCAACTCCTAATCCAAAAGGAGGAAGCATGGCTTGCTCTATCTTCACTTCACTTCACTTACTTGTTTGTTCATTCTCAGAAGTCATGTGGTGGTATCAGAATTGTTAATTTACATCCCATGTGGCGGTGGGGGGGGGGGTTGATCACCTTAAACACAATGTTTTGATGCCATTTCTTTTATAAATTTTCTTATTTTCCGGTTTCCCAGGTAAGCACAATCCAATGAGGTCATATCAGACATACAGTTGTTTTCTTATGTTGTACAAAATTTGGCATAGAACTTGATGGTTCTTCCCTTTTCCACTAATGAGTCATAGATCTCCAGCCATTCTGATAACCTTCCTAAGATACTTGTTATACCTGTCATCATTTCTACCATCATCCATTTTGGTGTCCTCAATTCCCTAAACCATTTTTACAAATTTGCATACATCAACACTCTAAAGTTGCTTAGTTTGACCAAGGCATGGTGCAGTGTATCAACCAGTACAGTGTCATACAGAATAGTCCCGCCATCCTAAATAATTCCTTGCTCTTTAATTTAACTCTCTTACTGATCTCCAGGCCCCTCATCATTACTAAATGATGATAATTGTAGCTATAATTTCCATTTTCTAGGATGGCATACATTTTGGTCTTTCAGATTAGGTTATTTCACTTAATGATATGTATTTAATAATCTATATCTTCTTCTCTGGCAACATGCTGTTTTATTGCTCAATAATACTCCATTATAACGTTATATCACAATTTCAATATTAACCTATGGAAGGACATAGTGTTTGTGTGTCTACTCTGGACGATTATGAAGAAAACTTTATATCCAGACTTTATGTGTAGATCTAAATTTCCAAATCAATTTACTAAGTATATAAGAGCTAGACTGCTAGATCATATATAAAATAATGATTATTTTTTTAATCTGTCAAACATCTAATGTGGCTATGCTATTTAGCATTCTCATCAGCAATAAATGGTAGTTCCTACTGCTTCACATTTTTATCAGAAAATTATATCATAATTTTTGGAAATTAAGCCATTGTAATAGATGCATAGGTGTATCTCAGTTTTGTTTAAATTTGTGATTTCCTAAAGACAAGTTATTTTGAGAATCTCCTATGCTCGTTTAACATAGATATATCTTCTGTGGTAAGGTATTTTTAAACCAGCAGATTTCTGGTTATTCTAGTATCATTTTTGAAAAGATTATTTTTTCAAATAAATCTAAACATTTTGGATTTAAGATCACCTGTGTGAACTTATTTCTCACTTCCTATTCTTTTCCATCCCCATGTTCAATACTTGCCTATATATTTTTCTGAAATATCACATTTTCTTGATTACCATAATTTTACAAATTGGGAAAGTATAAATACCTTTCAAATCTATAAGCAAGGAATGTCTTCCACTTTTTAAGCCTTTGAGTATTTCTATCAGTTTTTCACAGATAGATTAAAATATTAATTTCATTGTTTTGGTCCTATTATGAATTTTTTAATATTTTAAATTCTAAGTATTCATTAACTTACTCTTGCTCTTAAGGAAAAAGTCATCTGTCATCTAAAAATATCCATTAGATTATATATTCCTTAATGAACATTCATACAGTAATATACCATCACAACATTTTACTAATATGAACTGTCAAATATCTATATTTATTGATATGGAAATACAGACATGATAATTGTTTAATACAATTGTAAATTAAAACAATTTTGAATGTGTTCCTATTTTCTAAAAAGTATAAACATACTCATGTACAAAAATATGAAAACAGATTCCAACACATTAGTAAATGAAATTTCAGAGAATGGCAAATTGATTGTATCTTCTTTGAGATTTAGTATAGTTTAAAATTATTCTGCACTGGACAGCATTATAATATAGTGAAAAGCAACACCACAACAAATTTCTTATAATCTGGAATCAAAGCTTACAAGAATTAACACAACTCTGAGAAATTTAAGTCTCAGTCATCCTAAATCTGACTTCTAACTTCATCAACAAATAATAAAATATGAATTGGGGTAAGTATGGACATGGCATCGCAGCTGATCTTGGATAGCAAATAGTTTTGTTTGATTCTGTGTAAAATGCATTTGAAGCTCTGAGACACTGCCTAAATTACCAAACCTCAGTAAATCCTATTAGTTCTGTAATGGGAGGCAAGACAGAAGTTTTGGAGGGTTAATTTTCTCAAAGGCATATTCAGGATACTCTATGAAATAGATTACACGCTGAGAGAATCTAACAGCAAAGGTACTAAATATTCGCAATGTGAAATGCCCAAGCAAGAGCATGCCAGCTTTCTGTAGTACTGCTGCCAAATATCACATTAGCATATTGCCTAAAATGAAGCACTTTTCTCTACCTTGTTTATGTTTGCAAATAGAGAATGAATTACTGTCAGTCAGATACACATTAAACACACACTCACACAAACATATATATACATCCTTTAAAACCCAGTATTTGTCATTATTGTGGAAATACTTGTTTGAACTTCAAGATTTTTTTTCTCTAGTTCATAAGATTTATATACACAAGAATGCATTTTAGGTATAGTTCTATGAATAGTGACAACTGTATTAAGTCAAACACCAACACAATAAAGATAAAAAAGAAGGCACTTTCATCACTACCTCAAAACTTCTCAGATTTACCATAGAGTCAGCCACACCTTGACCCTGAACTCCAGTAGATAACTAAATGATATATTCCCAATAGTGATTCCTTTTTCAGAATTTCACCTACAATTAACCATAGACCTTATCAGTTCATTGCCTTTGCTTATAGCTTCTTTTACTTAATATATAGGTTTTGAGAATCCATGTGTATATGTGTCAGGAATTCATCTCTTTCCATTGTTGAGGAAACATGGGGGTAATGCATTACTCCATTCCAACTACAATCAATGTGGAAGTTGTTTCCAGATCATATGTATTTTTTTTGTTTTCTATTTTGTATGTGTGTATACTTGCATGACCAGAAATAAACCTGTCAATATTCAGTTGAAGGTCCCATATGGACATATGTTTTGCTTTCTTAAATAAATGGAACTACATATATTAGAAATTATGAAATAGCATTCTTAAGTGTTCATCTAACTTGATATTCTAAATACCAAGGTAAGAGAGCTCCAGGTGCTCTGTATCTTTGTCAGTACTTAATACTGTCAGTATTCTAGATTGTACACCTGTGACCCAATATATCTTCATATTTAAGTTTGTCTTTTTCTGATCAATGATCTAGAACATCTATTCATGTGCTTGAACAAAATCAATGTCATTCTTTGGTAAACAATTTATGTATTTTGCCCATTCTGAGGAAAATATATTTTCATTATTCAGTTGTGAAAGTTATTCATGAACTCTAAATACAAGTGCTTTGTCATATATCATTTTTCACAATACATTGTTTTTCTTATTTTAACATATTTTTGAGAAAGAAAAGTTATTAAATCTACTTTTTTTCCTTTTTCCAAATAATGTTGAATATCTTTTCTCATTTGCTTTTTCTTATTCTATTATTTTCTGGGGGATTCCTTTATAATGTACCACAAATTTGAGTACAACAGAAGTTTACTTATAACAACAGAAGTTTACTCTCCCAATTGTGGAGACTAAGAATGTGGAAGGGCCACTGGTCAAAAATCAAGGTGTGAGTGTGGTTCACTCCCTCCAGAGAGGCTCCAGACCTTTCCTCCTCCTGCTTCTAGATGTTGCAGGCATTCTTTGTCTTATGCCTGCATCCTTCTAACCTGAATGGCTAGATCACTGTCACATTTCTCTCTTATTACCTCCCCCTCTAAATCTGTGTCAAAACTGAGGACACTTGCGATGCATGAAGGGATCACTTGAGGAATACAGGATTTTATCTCCATCTCAAGATCTTTAATTTAATTAAATATGCAAGACCAATCCCCATCTTTTACTATATAAGATAAAATAACATTCATAGTGTTCAAGGATGAGAATGTGCATATATCCTGGGGAACACATTTTAGCCTACTACATGTACACAGTTTGAATCACTCAGTCATATTTAAAGAAATGTCATGACTCTTTTGCATTACATATAGAGAGATCAGTCTAGAGATAACTATTAAATCTGAAACATCTGCAGAAATTCTATGCTAATTACATTGTTCGATGGTGAGGCAAAAAGAAATAATGTGTACAATTTATTTGCTGATTCTATAGTAAAAGTATTGTTACCACTAGAAATATACTTTATTAGAGTTTAAGATTTATATAATTATATGAATTTAAAAAGAAGAAAACCAAATAATAAGATTTGCAGCTGACAATCACATACACCCTGTATCAAATCCTGAGACCACCATTCTCTCTCTTATACATATTTTTCATAGAAACCTGGAAAGTAGTTGTGGATGCAGCTAAGGATCCCCTAGGTTAATTAATTTGTTTGAAATCCCTAAATCATCTCAAGGCCAGATGCAAACATTGCAAAGGTCAGACTAATTTTATAATAGCCTGCTCTTATTTTTCAAGGATATTCATTGGGCAGAAAGTCTTACAAAGTGTGGTATGTGTTGAGGAAGTAGAGGGAGGAAATAATAATAAAAGGATTGTTGGTAATAAAAAGTTGGAAATCCTTCCCCAAATCTTAACTTCCTTTTCTTGATCACTGAGATGGGAAATTAGATGAGAATGCCTGAAACTGGCCTGGTCACAGAGCATCTCCTTCCAGACAGAGAAGTGCATGTTGATTGCCAAGTCAAAGAAGAGGAGAGTCACGCTGGACCTTTGTGTATTCTTTGGATTATCATACAGAAATACTTCTTTAAATCATGTTCCATATTAGAGGTTAAAATCTTTGCTACCTATATAATGTCCATAATTTACAGTATATCAAATTTATACTACATCTTCATGCTTGTATATTTCTCTTTTGCTGCAAATAGAATATCTACAGCTTAGTGTCTATTATTATGTCTGGCACAATTGAAATGAGAGCATTGGAAGTTTGGATTTAGTGAACTGTGGGGCCCTTAGGAACTGTACAATGCAATCTTAAAAAGCAATTGCTTGTAGTATTGAATTGCTCCAGTACCCTTGAGAGGTCAATGTTCTGTATTTTGAGTAATCTAGTTCATGGATCTTGTTATGGTCAAGGCTGGGGAATATTATATGGCTAATATACATATCTTATTTAAAATAAATGGTAATTACCTTCATTTTCTGTTAAAATAGTATTTACATACTTCATCATATTAAATGCTTTGTAATATAAGCCTGTTACTGTAAATCCTAATCATTTTTAAGTACTTGAGCCAGGGTAATATTTACATCTTTATCTTAGTGCACATTTGCCTTTTAAACTTAGTTTCTCAGTTTTAAGAATATTTTCTTACTTGTAATACCTCATTGCATGTTTAGATAAGATGAGATGCAGGTGAAATAACCAAAATACTCTCTTAAAAGTAAAGTCATAAAATAAAATTTGAATCAGCTACTCTTTTGTGAATTTAATTTATTCTCTATAACACTATATAATGAGGTTACTAAGAATAAAAATTAAGTGAGATGTAGGTAAGCCAAATGCCACCTAAACCTATATACCGGGTGAAAACCTTACGGCAATATGACTGAAGATTCCATACACCTCTTTTTATAAAACAAACAAATGCACCCTTTGAAGTAATGTTATTTTTTCCATAATATTAAATGTTTGAAATGCATAATTGTTTCATCGTCATTAGATAGTATAGGTCCATACCTGTGATTCTCACATTCTTCCACTTGCAGTTAATGGGTAAAATCTCATAAAATCTCCCCACTGAAAACTCAGTTGAGTCTGTTACTAAATTAAGATTTAAGATTTAGTATAAGTTCCTTTTTGCATTTTTCTCATGAAATCTGGATAATTTTTCTAAAGTATTCATAAAGAAAACCACTGACCTTTTCAAAATGAAAGCAATATTGAAATAAGAGATTAATTCTCCTATGATGACATTAAACTTAAACTCCCCTTGGAATACACTCAGACCAAAATATTTTGCAGTGAAAGACATTGTAAAATTGTCTTTTGCAGTCAGCTATCATTTGGGGGCACCTTTTCTGGGACCGGGTTAACAGGATGAAAAAAAAATCTGCACCTTATTTACCTTACAGACTGAATTAATTTTAGCATTTTCTTTTTCTACACAATACAAAAGCATGCTATTTTAACAACAGGCCACTGTTGAGCTGGTGTGGAGAGTCGCTGATGAGCTAATGAAGGGTGGATATCTCAGTGGCAAGCAGCAGTTGAAGTCCTGGAAGGAGAAAGATAATGACGCTCTACCAGGAGAAGTTACAGCGAGGCCAGGGGAATGTTGCAAGGGACATCTGGCAGGTCATCAGCTCTCCTTCTGGCCCAGAACTCTACTGGGAGAAACGGCAAAAAGGGTTTGGGGATTCTCTTTCTAGTTCCTAGGTCCCTAATATTAAAACTTAAACAAAATTATAACTTGGGAGGAAGGCAGGTGCCATGGCGTGGTATCTTGTAGAGTCAGGGTAATAGCCATGAGGGCATAAGCAGATGGCATTAGCTAATTTCTTCTTTGCAAAAATCTCCCCAATGGTGTTAGTTCATAGCCTTGTTAAAATTTTTTGATATCTTTATATTATACTCAATTTCCTGAATTTAGAAGCAGAGAAACTGTCCAGAGCTAAGGAAGACAGCCCAGGATAACTGAAAGGAACAGTGAAGGCAAAGAGGTTGGAAAGGAAGATGGGAAATCAAATGGGAGCAGGCATAAGCCATGGAGACCAGGGAGAAATAGGAAAGAGGTCAAGTTAGGAGAAGACAATGTACTACAAAGAATGTGGTAGACTGTCACCTAAATCCATCAGTTCCGCTTTTCCAGAGATGGTAAGTGGGTCTCAGCTCAGGTATGTTCAACTGCAGACATCCCGGTAGGTGGGCTTCCTGGATTACATGGAAAGGAAGGGTGGAATGAAAAGAGTCATTAGGGCCCCAATCAAGCAACTGCAAGATGGTTCTGCAACCGTCTTGTCACTATGTAGTCAGGATAATTCAGAATGCCTGCAGAAATTAGGAAAGTGAAAGCAATATATTTTTAAATTAATTACTAATACCTGCCAATAGTTCATTCAGACTTTTTTCATAAGCACTTGTAATTATGTAGCATTCCTAAGCTAATTATTTCCAGTTTTGTTCTTGTTCTGAGTGTTGGAAAAAATCTGAAACATATTGAGATGAAAATTTCATTTGTGGTTTTCTATTATAATTATAGCTATAATGATTTACTCAAAAAATCAATAATGGTTTTCAATTATATCTGGGGGGAGGGCAGGGTAGGTGAATTGCAGACTTCGGAGATCCCAGCAATATAAGATGAGGAAAGACCTTTTCCTGGCTAGAGAGAAAGAAGTACCTCCCCAGGTCCTGACTTTGGAAAAGTGGCTTCCCCGCTAAAAAATGAAGTCTTCTGGTTTCTTTTTGCTTTTTTATTTTTTATTTTTTGGTACTGGAGACTGAACTCAGGGTCACTTGACCACTGAGACACATCCCCAGCCCTATTTTGTGTTTTATGTTGAGACAGGGTCTCATTGAGTTGCTTAGCGCCTCGCCCTTGCTGAGGCTGGCTTTGAACTCGCGATTCTCCTGTCTCAGCCTCCCTAAGTGCTGGGATTACAGGCGTGAGCCACCGCGCCCGGCTGCTTTTTTTTTTTCTTTCTTTCTTTCTTTCTTTCTTTTTTTTTTTGAGGCAGGGTAAAGTGTACTGGGAATTGAACTGGGGATTGCTTTACCACTAAGCTATACCCACCATTATCTATCTAGCTATTTATTTATTTACTTATTTATTTATAAGTTTATTTTTATTTTAAGACAGGATCTCACTGAATTGCTTAGTGCCTTGCTACGCTGTTTAGGCTGGCCTCAAACTTCTGATCCTCCCACCTCAGCCTCCCAAGCCACTGGCATTATAGGTGTACACCACCATACCTGGCTCTTGTTTTCATATTTGACTTAACTAAATGGAATTAAGACTGGGTAGCCTGGCCAGCAGTCTGAGATCCACCAGTCTTTAGTTCACTGAGTTTTCTAGGCATCAGGTGCAAAGCTGTAAATGTGATTCTTGGATGAAACCCGTGGTGGCCTGTACATGACCTGAAACATCACAAGAGCGGTAGGGATGCACAAACCTTTATGGCTTCTGCACATAGTGACAGGTTTAAAATGTAAAGCCAGCAGTCTCAAGACAGATGGGACCACCAACGCTCATGCAGCCACCTGGTGTTAGTTACCCTTTGGGTAGGTGGCCAGAGGGAGCTGCAGGGGGGCGTGCCCTGACCACCCTTGTGTCAAGCTACCAACTACTTTGGGAAGCACGTCCTCTTCTCTCCTTGTTCTTATATTGTTCTCCCCTCAATCCCTTTGTGCTGTCTTCATCTTTTATCCAGTTTGCATCTCTCTCTCTCCATTCCAAGTGGCATAATCCTGAAAAGACTCTCAGTAGCTGCTTAAGAGCCCTGTGACTCCAAGAAGGCACAGACATGCCTGGTGTGGATGGTTGGCTCCCCATCCCTGTGTCTTTGGATGTGCAATCTTAGAACACACACAGATACACACTTTCAGTGAGCATAAATATGCTAAAATATTTGACAGCCTACCTCTCTCTACATAATAAATGCATTAATGTGGCTATTTTGTTCTTGTTCTTCTAATTTCCTTGTCAGCTGCCAACATGGGTACATTCTGTGCTAAGGATTCGAGGGAACTAAATAAAGATACACATCTGTTTTGTTTCTTAAGAGATGCATTTTCTAAATATTTCTCATTCAATTAAGAGGTTTATATGATCAGATTACTGTAGAAAAATATTTTTTAAGACTTTGCTGTAATTTTCCGAGATTGAAGAGTTGGATGGATGTGTCTACCCATTCTTCATCTCCTGCTTTATTTTGTGTGGCTTACCACAGAGGCAAAGGGAATTAACTCTTCAGATATTACACGTGAGGCTGCTCTGTTGGCTTATTTTTATTCTTTACACAAATGTGGAAACTTGAAATAAATATTACACGTGAAATACCTTAGTTGCCAAATGTCTATAAAAGATCAATTTCAATTGGTACCTATTGTGCCAGTAACCAGGAGCTTTCATGCCAATACCACCATCTGAGTCCAAATGTCATGCTTTCCTCTTGAGCATCCGAAGGGTCATGTTGCTCCCTCCACCCCACCCACGCATCCACTAACTGCAAGCCAGAGAAACAAGACTGCTAACTGAGCTACACCTTACACTTGTTTCAAATTATCTTTACAGTACTAAAATGTCCACACACGGGACATTCAAAATACTTTCTAGGGGGAAAGCAGCCCATAGCAAGAAAGGGCAAGAAAGCAACTGAGTTTTCTGAACTAATTATCTTTGAATTCTGTGAGCTTGATGTCTAGCTGAAGCTACTATTGCCCTGTGTGTGATATGTTGGCCCTGGTGCTCTCATGAACAAGGTGTGGTGATGAAATTCACTGGCTGCATGGCTTTAAAATAAAATTTATAATGTGCATATGTTGAACGCTGAAAGTCATCCTTAATCAAAATTAATAAATGCTCATTAACATCTCTCTTGGACCACTAAAATGTCAACATAATATTAAAGTCACCACTGATAACAATGAACTTTAATTGAAATGGCTATCTTGTGCCAAGTGTGTGCCAAACATCCATATCATCAAACTTCAGCACAAAGCTGAGAATGCTATTTTCACCATGTTGAAGATATAAGCTCAGTCAAGCATGACCTGGTTGGGCTCCTCAGGGTTTATCATCTTCACTGATGGATGTAGAAGTAGAAGCCTGGATGACAGGGTACCCAGCTGAGCTGCCACAACTAGTCGGCTGCAGAGTATGTACTGAGCTCCAGGTGGTCCATGAGTGGAGCTGGTGCTCCTCCCACACCCCACAGGCTTCCTAGCAATTGTGTCTCAGACACATGGTAATCGCTGGTGTGATTACTGGGATGAGCCCTCTTAGAAAATGGTCAACTAGAGAGCAATCTGAGGATACAGTGGATTTGCCATTAATCTAGTGGTACAGAAGTGACTGCCTTAGGCAGCAAACCATGGTAACAGGAACTGAAAGAAAGGGATACAAAAATAGGCCAAATCCCAACCCATGGGCATTTTAAATTCGTGAAAAGCCAAGTAGTGTGACTTGGATATGGTTCACGTGTTCCCTGAAGGATCTGTGTGCAGGAAGCTTGGTCTTCAGTGTTGCGGTATTGAGATATGGTGGAACCATAGAGAGGTGGAATCTCACCAGCGGCTAAGGGACTGGGGCTCCTCAGAAGGGATTACTGTAGTTCACATGGGACTCAGGTTAGTCCTTTCCAGAGATGACTGTTGTAAAGGAAGGCCATCCTTTCTGCATGTGGTTCTCTCTCCTTCTCCTTCTTCACCATGCTATGACTTCAGTCTGGACAGATGATAACGCCCAATCTTGAACCTTAAGCCTACGATCTATGAGTGAAATAAATCTCTTTTCTTTATAAATACCCAGCTTTGGCTAGTTTGTTACAGCAGCTGAAAATTGACACATCAAGTAATTATTTCAGATGAAGTACAACTATAATCAGGGAGCAGAGAAGAGTACAGACATAATGAAAATTTTAGCTTGCAAAATCTAAAGGTTATTTTACAGGCATATCTAAGTCACAAAACTGTAGAGGAATAAGCAAAATAATGGAGTGAATCTCCTAATTGCCTGGTGATGAACACCAATCTCCATTCTATTGATATTAGCAGGAGAAGGCAGGCAGATGGAGATATTAATAATTAGAGGAAGAAAGGGCTGCCCTTCACCCCCTTCCTGGTGTGAAGTTTAAAGATGTATTTGACAGCAATTCATATTATAGACAAAAGATTAGGTTATAAATGAAAGAATTGGAATTATGTATCAAAGGGTTAAATTGAGCCTCTGATCCAAGAGCTTATCTGTACAAACCTGAGGCTTCCTCTCATAGAATGTAGATTATAAATCATGTAGGCACATATCTACATTGATTGGCTTTTTGTGCACCTGAAAACCACTGCCTTGAACTAGGAATTCACAGAAGCAAATTCTTCCAGTTGCCAAAACAAAGTGAATTGAGCCTTGAAATATTTTAGTTCTTCAGTGCTTACAAATGTCTCCACATCCCTTATTTACCTGAAGAATCAAGCCTACATTCTAGTGCATGGTTAGGAGGTAAAAAGGCATAAAGCTTTGGTTCTTGCCTGTGTCAGAGATAAAAGAAGCTTGGCAGATTTTATTCAGTGGCATACAGTTGCATTAGGGACGATGGCCCAACAAGAACTGAAGACAAGTTTGATTTGCTGGGCATTTTAAATGGAGAATGAGGAAATATTTCCATGGGGAAAATGGGGGTTTAGTAGAGTTGGGCAAGTGGAACAATTACAAAAGTTGGTTATTTAAAATGTGATCAGACCAACTACGTCTGCTAGCTGTCAGCTATGGAAGTTAGGATCCTATCTTTCCATCGAAATGGGAGATGGAGGCCCTATCCGTGATGATTACATTTTAAAGGTTTTCAAGTTCTAGAGACCTCTTCCTGAAATAGAGTGCCTCCAACGAAGAGCAGAAGCATTTGCAATCATAAATCCTTTTTTCGTATATTATTTTTAAAAAAAAGAGTAGTGACAGGTCTAAGGTGTGGTGGTAGGCTGGAAACAGTGCATGCTCTCAGCCATCTTGGGCTTTCCCACATGGGCTCCTTAGTAGGACTTAGGATCATTTGAAGATGCAGCCTTGAGCTATCAGATACTACATGTTTGTTTCAGTCTTTTATATGGTGAGAGGGAGGTGAACACAATCACTTGTGCTGAAAGTCTGTAACTTTGACTGACTGAGGTTGAGGCCAAGTTGAGAAGGAGGCTCAGAGAAGCCTGGTTAGAGTCTGGTTCAGGAGAGAGTCCTTGTTTCCTGGCACACAGCAGTGCACAGCAAACCCTAAACAGCATCACTTTATCTAGTTGAAGGTTCATAGTAATTCATGAGTTAGTTATTAATCTTTCACATAAGAGTAATGTTATGGTTTGGATATAAGTTGTCACCCAAAAGCCCCTGTGTGAATGCAGAGGTGGTCCAGAGGTAAAATGAATGGATTATGAGAGCTGTAACTTAATTAGTTCATCTAGTTTGAATGAACTCCCTGGGTGGTAACTGCAGGCATGTGGGGCGTGGCTGGAAGGAGTGGGTTCCTGGGGGTGTGTCATGGAAGAGCTCATCATCCCTACAGACCCTTTCTCTTTCTCTGTCTTGGCATCCTGACCACCATGAGCAGCACAGCCCTCCTCCACCATGCCCTCTGCCATGGTGCTCTGCCTCCTCGTGGGCCAAGAGCAACGGAACAAGCTAATCATGGACTGAACCTCTGAAACTGTTAGCCAAAACAAACTCTTCCTCCCTAAATTGTTATTGCCTGTTCTTTTTGTCCCAGCAACAAAGAGCTGACTAACATAATGACTGAAAGTTAAGTGTTAGTAGATAATTCAAGGTCACAAACCTAAACCTCTTTCCATGATCATTTTCCCACCTCTTTCTTACCCTCTGATCCATTACCTTCAAGGAACATTCATGAACACAGGACAAAACAATAGAACTAAGAAGACCGAAGGTCCAGTCAGCTGATCCATCTCTTTCCATTTGTTATCTGCATTCTTAAAATAGTTTCCAAACGGGCCTTTTTGCTTCCTGTATTGTAACTTCACACATAGTGTTTAAACAATTCAATATTTGTGTTTCTAAACAGAAGTTTGGTTTTGCACTTGTACCAATTAAAGACACACCCACACTTCCACATATCAGACACGTCACAAACATTTATGAACCCTCACATTAGCTTGTCATAGCTGGCTTTTCAACGTTTATTACTACCTTTCTCTTCAGCCTCTTTTCTCACCTTTATTCCTTCTGTCCTAACTTATCACCACATCACCACACTCTGAATGGCCTTGGCTTTAAATATATTTCCAGAGTCACCATCTCGCCACACCTCAATGACATAAACTTTCTTATCCTGCTGAGCGTTCATTCTGATGACCTTCTTTTTAAGAAGGAGACTTCACTGACTGCCAGATTTTTATCCTCTCAGTTTGCCCTTTAAATACATGTGGATAATTTAGTTATAGTATTTTGCAAATTATACTTAGATGATGAGTTTATTTCTCCTAATAATATATGAATGCTGGGAAGGCAAGTGTTTTTTTCTTACTTGGTTTCTCAGATCAGAACAGGATATGACACACTGAAAACAATGTATGATAAAAGAATAAACAGATAAATGTTAAAAATAAATAACAGCAGAAAACTTCACAAAAAGTCATTGAATGCTAACTCAGTATGAGTCTGAGTTCAGACATTATAGCTGTAAATGCATAAAGGGAAGGTAACTGAAGTATTTTTATATAAGAGTTTGAAGAGTTGTTTCAATTTATTTGAAATAACACATTCGCATCTGAACTTGAACCAGGGTCAATTTGTGCTCTATTATTAATTGTTTTCTCTTAGCATTGTCATTTAGGGTTTTCTAGATGGCATAGTATACATCACAGAATAGAAAACAATTTCATTAGGTGAGAAAATCCCTGCAAGCTTCAAGTCCCGCTCATTATTTATTTGCTCATGGCGACCGTAACCTTTTCTCCAAAGAACTGCTAACTCATTTAGAGAACTTAAATATATTGCTACAAATTAACCTGAAAGCCAGAGATTGAGACCCTCAGAATCAAATCTGGCTTAAGAAAAACATGATTCTAGTTATGTAAAATCAGCAAGTGAATGAAAAGGGACTGAAAACATGGATCCTCCCATCCTGGGCATCCGTGATCAGCTTGTGCACACACTGTTGATGGACAATCATCTTATTGACAGTGATGCAGAAATAAAAGATAATTGGTGTTTTTTGTTCTTGGTTCTATTTTCAATTATATATTTCATATATATACTTACTAATGTCCCATCCAAATGTTAACCAGTATGAGGAATTTAAGCCAGCTCAGTAAACTCATCCTATGAGCATAGGTGGCATGCTAAGATATGGACCCAGTGACCTCTTAGGTAACCTTCTACCTCTAACAGGAACAATCTGACACAGATGGAGGATTTAGGTTTGAAAGATTCCCAAGAATTGCATTTAAGGTGTTTTAAGAGACCTTTAAAATTGCTGGCGTGGTGTGGACCAGACCATCTGTGCATTGAGACACATTGGTTTCAGACAATAATGGTGTGACCTTGAACAATTATTCAGGCTTTATGAGACTCAATATTATAATCTTCAAGATCCCTTTCTTCTCTCCAAGGCTATAATTGAAATGACATAATTCTTGGGAAAAAAACCCTTTGAAAATAATAAAGACTTTGGAGATTAGAAATTGAGTTGGTCAAATGATTCTTGAGATATTAAAGCTGTATGTTCTTACTGTTGGTATTGGAAATAAGATCCCAACCTCTCCCAAACACAGTAGGATAATATGAATAAGTTTCCTTCTCCAAAACAAAGCATGTCAACCCTTCTGCCTCTCTGAAAAACAGATACATGATTCACAATGGAGTATGGATAATAAAGAAACAAGATGCCTTGTTTGTATCAGAAAGGAAATGTGTGCTTCTGAAAAAATGTGCATTGTCAGATGAAGAGAAAATTCTTCATGACTGCTGCACATCTTCCTTCCTGCTAATTTTAGGAGTGTTACCACACTCAGAACTTGCCTTCATTCAAGATTCTGTGTTTGCCAGTGTTTGGAGCAGATGGCACAGAGATGTGTGATGAGTGTGTACCAATAGCACATTTTAAAATAATTTTTACTAAAAATATTCTTTGCAAGACTCAGTTAACAACCAGAGGCCCTGTTTATACATGAGATATAAACAGAAAATATATTTTGAAAATTTGATTGCAAGCTTGTGGGAAAATTGGATGTTCAGATAAGGAGGGCCGTGTGAGCCACTATCCCTGCTGGAGAGTGAGCTCACAAGTAAGAGCAGCAGGGAGAGTGGCAGATGACATCCTCTAGCACTTGTGACCTGTGTCAATTGACCCTATCAATGAATGGGCCACATTGCATTAAATTTACTGCTCTTATCATGTCTTATATAGTTGTATCTGAGGTTATTATAACCTTCTCTATAACAAGGTTGTTATACCTGGAGGGTTTGGACTACAGGGCCAATGGGTAAGGAGAGAGGGTAGAGCTAGCTCTAAAGTGTTGAAGCACCGATGGTTTTGTAACTCTATAGGAAATTTCTACTGGCTTTATGGCATCTATTGACTGAGCTAACGCTCTCTCCTTCTCTCTGTCCTCTGACTGTCTTCCCATTCTCAAAATGCTAAACAGAGCCACAGAGTCAGAAATGCCTGCTAGGCAGTGGGGCCAATGGAGAAAACATGGATGCTGTTGGGGAAAAGTGTTTGGTACCTTCTCCTTTTTTCCCTAGGAAAGATGAATCCTCCTGCATTTCCCCTTAGCGTGTCTAAGTGTTCGACTGACTTTCTTCTCCTGTGCACATTCTGTGGTCTTCTGGAAGTCAGCAGACTCTTGACTTCAGGTCTGGCAGAGAAGAAAACAGAATGTTGAGGAGAAGAAGAAAGAAAGCTGAATGAGGGCAAGGAGAGAGGACAAGAGGAAAATGAGGAAAGGAAAGACAGAACCCAGGAAGAAAAGACTTGAGCTTAAATGTCCCACCAATATTTGTTTTCCCCCAAATATCCTTTCCTTTCTGCTTGTCATATTAGAAATAGCTAAAAATAACACTTGTGCCAGCAGATGGTTTAAGACACTTGTCAATAAATTAGCAGAGTTGATTTTAAACCATGCAGAAATTCTGAGGTGTAGGTATCTTAAAGAAGGTACTATCTTCTCTATAGACTAAGACACAAAAGTTCATAAAGTGGATCACTGGGACACACAAATTCTCTGCTACAAGATTTTCTTTCATTCTCAAGTTCCTGGTCCAGCTCATTGCCTTCAGGATGCCCAGCACCACAGTCCTAGATCACACTGTTTCCAGAGAATGTGAACAATAGTAGGGAAGATTGAATCCTTATCCAAATACCACTTCTTGACTCACCCCAAGGTTATGCCATATTTTCAAACATATAGCCAAAATTTGATAATGAAAAGGTGCCTAAAAAAACAACTAGTCTTTGTTGGACCAGAGAATAAAACATGATATAGAATTATAAGGAAAGGTATATAATTTAAATCTATTCTGATTCAGATGCTTAGAAAGGAATTAGCCAAAATATTTTCCAGTTCAGTGTGCATGCTCCTACATTGCTCATCTCTACTTGGGGGATATATCAATAATTTTATTCATTTGTTAGAAGTTAAAATGTGCTTAATCTCTGCGTTATACTCTCATCAGAGTTGCTTCCAAAGATTCTCTTTAAATATATCCTCTACTTGGCTACCAGCATTCTTTCCATAGCTATTTCTGTAACATTTCCTTGCTTAAATCTTCTCTGTGGTACCCTAGTGATTAAAGGATATTTCACATACCTCAGTTTATCATCCAAAGAACTTGCCATTCTCAAAATGTTCAACCTACTTTCATGTTTCTCTGTCTCCTTCATGTGTCTAAGGCATTTTTCTCTATCTGGCAAACTTTTATCAATTCTGTAAGGTCAAATTCAAGAATCTTTTCCTTTCCAAACACTTCTCAGAACAAATTTTACCAGTTTTCCCCTATAGTATAGCACTTGGTATCTGCCTTATTTATCTTTATTTGGAACAAATTAACACCATGGTTAGCAAATTGCCTGTGCTCAATAAACATATCCAGAAAAAAAGTGAATACCTTAACGAAGCCATTGATTAATTAAGCAGTTTTATTCCTCCACTGTCTCATTTTCATTTTTTAATACAATAGTGTCTTTGTTCAAAATAATACTGAGGCTATTTTCAGTGCTAACATTCTAAGTCTCTGTGTTATTAATGAGAGTATGGCAAGTGCATTACAACACATTCCCTACCCTTCTTACAAAGAAATAAGTTCATCGAGGTCAAGGAATTTTGAGAAAGATGGGACACTTTACTGCACATCTCTGACACGTACATTAGTGCATGAAAGCCTGATAGGACACCCAGAAGCAAAACGTGCACTTCTTTGAATTCATTAATTTCTAAATATATTTACAACTGTTTCATGTGCAAAGAATCCAGGTTGTTCAATCGCTTTAGGTAGAGAAAAGCATAACAGTGACAGATTCCAAGCCCTCGTGGAAGCCAGACAGTACTGTGCCAGTCAGTAATTACACAATACTGAGGGAAACATGGGCGACCATCATAAAGAGTAAGTGAAATAATGGGAGAAGGAGACATTCAGGAATTACCGAAAGTCCCCACCTACTGACTGGGAAAACTGAGATTGAATGTTATTTTACATTCTAGCCCATTTGACATACAGGTTCATTTATTTGGTTTTTGTTCATTTTTAGTTTAACATTGCATCTTACATTTCAGCAAAGTTGCCAGTATGTCCTTGCATTTTAAAGTAATTTAAATGTGTGGGGTGTGATTTTTTGTTAAATCCAAATTACTATACTTAGAGAAGCTGCTCTGGCATTTGTTTTTTCCCGGAAAGACAAAACATTATTAGATACAAGAACATTTTATAACTTGGATTTTCTACTTGCAGAAGAAAAAGTGGCAACTAAGCATTTTTAACAATATGAATCTTCATCATAATATGCTTCAGATATTAAAAATAATAGGAAAAGCTATTGTGAATGGGATTGCCTTCTTGATTTCTATTTCAGATAATTTGCTATTGGCATACAACATTACTGATTACATTAGAAATTTTGATTAAATTACAGAAAAATTATAAGCCTGCTATTTAAACAACATTCTCTCGGGATTACCCATAGTAGCAATAATTTTCCATACAAAAATAATTTTAATAAACATATTAAAAAAGGCAATTCAACGTAGATTTTTCAACATAGATTGGGAATAATATTAAAGTGTTGTTTATATTTATGTATTTCTTTTAATGTCTTTGGCACTAAAATCTCATTTAAAATCAGCATGCAAAAATAAATAATATGCAAAAACCAAGAAATTATATGTAAAAGAATAAAATTTTAACTAAAAGCCTCATTGTGTCGACTTCATTTTAAATGAGTAAATGTTCTCTTCTGTATCTTAGTTTCCTAAATGGCCAATATTTCTCCTGTCCTTTATTTGAGGCCCAGCCATCCCTATGAGTCTGCTGCAGCATGCTGTACACAGGTGAGATGCAATCACCTGGGAGAAGCACCTGCGGTAAAGAAAGCAAGGCATGGAATAGAGAAGTTACAGGTGTCCCTGTCTTCTCCTGTTTGTAGATCCCGAACCCCTGCCAATGCAGATGGCAAACAGACTTAAGGGAATTTTAGAGCCCAGAAGTCCTCTGCAAAGCAGGGTAGAATAAGGAAAGAAAGAGAATAGATCTAAGAGCAAATTAGTAAACGAGCAGCACACAAAGTCATCATTGCAAGATTATAGCCTGGGTCAACATGTGTTCCAAATCGTAATCATTGGTACTTACCTAGAATTTTGTACTTTACAAAGCACAGTTACCTTATCCCACCAAATTAGCCTGATAAACCTGTGAGGCCATTATCATTAAGAAGCAAAAGCTGGATATGGTGGTTCAAGCCTGTAATCCCAGTAACTCGGGAGACTGAGGTAGAAGAATCATAAATTCAAAGCCAGCCTCAGCAGTTTAGTGAGGCTTTTTAGTTTGACCCTATCCCAAAATTAAAAAAATAAAACAATATAAAAGGGCTGAGGTTGGGGCTCAATGGGAAAGTACCAGTGGGTTCAATCCTTATTATCACATAAAAAACAAACAAAAAATAATTAAATGTATTCAGACCACAGAGGCAGGGAATGCAGAATTGGAATGCAGAATTGGAATCCAGAATTGGAATCCAGATCAGTCTCTCCTCTGTCTCTGTCTTTCTGTCTCTTCTCTTTCCTCGCTGCTCTCCATTTTTCACCTTCCTCTTTTTCTCCAGTGTTCTCATTTCCTTTTCTTTCTCATTTATCTATCATCTATAACTATGTTACTTATGTAAACTCAAACAAAAATGTGCTTAACATTTTATACCCTCTGTACTATTTGTTAATTTTAACAAGGTACTCTTCTTAGTTCTAAAAATGTTTTACTCAATGTATAAATACAAAATAATATGCTTCTCTGGGAAAGAGTTTAGAAAATTATAAGCAATTTCAAGACTTCAAGTAGTCACATTAATATTTTTAAATAAATAGACTGACCTTTAAACCACAAGGGATATTTGCTAAGAAATTCTACTCAATGGAAATATCAATGGTAAAGCCAACTTCTTCGGATCACATCACTAACTTTTGGCAAAATCCCACAATCTGATTTCCTGAATCTAGATTCAATATTATTTCTGCTGACTAATTGGAGAGGCCCAGCTATCTTGGGGTTCCCAGTTGTAGAGGGACTCACAGCACAGCCCTAGGGAAATGAGGGAGCTGGAGGAGGGCCTTCAGTGTCTCTCACAGGGTACTTCTGCTTGGTGGATGTCCCATGTCTGGTTGTCCAAGTCAACTCCAGGGCCTCCTTCATACAAGAGCCCTGTTTAGACGGGCAGATACCCTGAGGTTCCAACCAGCATCCTGGGGAAAAGACATCCTGGGGTAGCCCCCTACTCTTCAGATAGAAAGCACAAATACCACCAAGACACTTAAGGCAAAAATCATTGAACTTCGTTATATGTTGGTTAAAGTTTAATGATTTTTACCTTAAGTACTTTGGGCAAGGAGGGCACATGAGTTGAGAGCTTAGTCCTTGGTCCTGGATCACGCGAGGCGGGAACAAGGAGTCCAGCAGAGTGACCTAGCACAGGAGCCAGCGCAGCGCTGTGATGTGCCTTGGTCACCCGAGGTCCTTGGAAAGATGCCTGAAGAGTCTGTGCCATGGAAGCGACAGGATGCAGGAAGCCCAGGTCCAACTCAAGCTCCTGTCTGTGGCCACTGCTGGCGCCACTGCCTGTGGCAACTGTGTGGAGGGCGACGGGGCCCTGGTCCAGCATGGGCAAGTTGACCTGTGCTCAGCCCAGAGGCTGAGGTAAAACCATGTTGTGGAATTCACCACAGTCATAGGTCAGATACGGTGTGCCTAAATGCCACCTACGGTGACAGTCACTAGTGGAGTTCACTGCTTGATTTCCATGTCTTTCTGGAGACATATCTAAGTACTCATTGAGAGTAGAGAAAGACAAATGTTTACACATCCAAAATCTCAATTATTAACACTTCTAATTTAATGCATTTAGAACAATAAAAATTTTGAACATTTTATATTAATTAAATGTTTTCAAAGAGCCCTCCCTATAACTATCCCTATAGATTTTGATGTACATGAATATTCTGAGAGGCATATGATAGAACTATTATTATCTCTTTTTTGCATATGAAGAAAATGCTGATTAAAATTAAAAGATTTTCAGCAATAATAAGTACATAATATACAAGGTCTATTGACTATGGTTATGTTACTAAGTTCTTTCCTGAGGTTACTATTCACATGCCTGAGATTTAGGAAGCCTCCCTTATGAAACATAAGTTTAAACATGAGTGTGACTATGGAATATGTAAGATTCAGGGCCAGATAAATAACATATAGGGCCCAGTGAGAAATGAACATGTGGAAACTCTTGTTCAAAAATAAAAATGGGAAAAGCATTTTTTCCCTTATTTGCATCCTTGCTGTCTCCATCTGCTTTGTTAGGGGTTATTGTGATTCAGTATTGTGCTCCCTTGGGCACGGGGATACAAACAGCCCTGTGAGTGCAGATGCTCATAGACACACTTGAAGGCAACGCCAGAGGACAGTGGCAGGAGGCCAGGAGGCCATAGGTCTGGCCATGGAGGCAAAGAAAAAAAGAAAATTAGGGACTGCTTTTGACCGGAGGCACCTAACTACCTCTGCTCAGACTCATGCACCCTTAAGCCACTGACTTCACAAAGAAAAGATAAATTAAAAGATAAAAGTATTAAGAATTTCAAAGCAATGAACACAGAGCAATTGCCCAGGTTATGTGTGTATAGAAGGTGCCTTAGGGGCTGGGGTTATGGCATAGTGGTAGCGTGCTCGCCTAGCATGCATGAGGCACTGGGTTCGATCCTCAGCACCGCATAAAAATAAAATAAAGATATTCTGTCCATCTACAACTAAAAAAAATAAATATTAAAAAAAAATAAGTTGCCTTAGTAAGGTTAAATCTTGGTTTGTGTAAAGAGTGGGGTAGACAGGAAAAGTGTGTCCAGCGTGGACAATGTAATAGCAGCCTGGACCTACTGAAAAAGCCTGTTTAATTTGTAGGAAACACCACATTTGGTTGTGGATAGAACTTGGTCTTGGGAGTGAAGTCCAGGCAAGTCTTGTGAAAAACCTCAAACTAGTTCCTACCAAGAAGTTGCAGAGCCAGAGTGCAGATGTTGGTCTCTCTCTGCATCTTGAGGACCCTCTGTTTTTTCTTTTCCCAAGTTTGCTGCTTCTTCACTGAATTTTTTCAATGGTAGTGAGTTTTAGCGACTGTGCATTTAACAAAAGAAGAATTTGTTATGTCCTCAACAAAGAGATAAATTGTTCTGCGAGCCAGTTACTGTAGTCTTTCTTCCCTGGGACAAACTTAATTGGAGTATCACAAACCTAAGGGCTAAGATTGAGGGGTTCTTTTAAAACAGGCACTTTGGCCAGAGAATTCATTACTAAAAACTACAAAGAAATGATCACTAGTGAATAAAATAGCTTCAATATTTGATGTACAAAAAAATCTGTTGTTCAGGCTTTGATATTAGAATATTAGGCATCCATGGAAAAATAATATTAGCTTAAAAAGCACTGTTGTTGTTTTCACATTAACATCAAACTCTTAGAAATAAACCAAAAATTAAGAGGAAATTCTTAGACTTAGCTAATGTAGTCATTCTTTCTCAATAGGAAAAGGAATGGAAACTTTGCAGCCCCAACTATCTAAATACTTATGGAAAGGATGTAAGAAGATGATACTACAGCATGCAAAGTGGTCTCAGGAACTGATGATTTGGTTGATAGCAGAACTGAGATGACTATTCAAAGCATGAA
Source organism: Geosciurus inauris (assembly GCA_004024805.1). Lineage (NCBI taxonomy): Eukaryota > Metazoa > Chordata > Mammalia > Rodentia > Sciuridae > Geosciurus > Geosciurus inauris. Next base: position 70,266 of record PVHX01005318.1, read on the forward strand.
TGATTCAAAAGTGTGGAAAGGCAAGGTTTGGGATGAAGAGCTTGGCAAGGACGCTGTTGTTTCTATCTTAGACCCTCAAGACTCACAATAAATATTAGTAGTAGTAGTAATAATAACACTCATTCAAAAATGCTTACAGAGGGAATTCTATTGCCGGAAATTTGGGAGAAAACCCCAAAACATTTGAAGTCAGGATTTCAGGCAGGAGAAATCTAATGGGGATATTGCTCAGAAAGGACACCTGAGCTCCAACAGAGCTTTGGGATATCTTCAGGTTGAAAATACAAAAGGACAACCCAGTGCAAGACTAGGAAATAGTCAGGGAATGACAAGCCTACACTTCAGCAGCTGCAGCATTTGGGAGTCAGGGGAGAAATTTAAAGAAGAGCAAGATGAGTTTCATCTGCTATACCCTGCTTGTGAACTCCTGGTCATGAAGTCATTATTTTGAAACAATGTTTAAAAATACAAAAATTTAACTATTTTAAAAGTAAAATAAAGTGAATTTTACAAATGTTTAGACCATTTCCTGTTTTTCCACAATCTTGTCACAACCTGCAATTGCTTTTAAAACTGTATTGTTTCTCATAGATTGACATCTCAGGAAATTAATTTGCATTCCTGTAACAACTAAATATGCTGAACATCTTCTGATGATCATCACTATCTCTCTGTTGTTGAACTGTCTATAAAGATCTTTTGCCCTTTGTTTTCTTAATATTAAATTATAATTATAATAGTTTAGCATATTTTCTGGGTACGAGTCTTCAAGCAGTTATATGCTTTGCTAATATTTCTCTTAATCTTATGCTTTTCCTTCTTCTTTTTCTTCTTTTTTTTTAACCAGTGTTTTTCAGAGACCAATAGTGTTTAAGATGGTGGCTACTTTGAAAGTGTTTTTTTTTTTTTTGGTAATCATTTATACTCTGTGAATCTTATATAAGAAAAATTTGCTTAACCATATGTGACAAATATTTTCTCCTACATTATGTCTTAGAAATTTATAACCTGGAGATTTACACTTAGAGATATGATCAATATCAAAATAATTTTTATCTATAATATGAGATAAGAGTCAAGATATATTTATACCTAAGAATGTCCATTTTTTTCCAGGCCCATTTGTTGAAAGAACTATCTCCTCTCCCTTGAATTATTAGTAGATTTGTCAAAAATCAGTTAACCTTGTTTACTCCTGGGTTTACCCCAGAGTTCTCTATTCTATGAACCGGGTCTCAGTGTCACTCTCGGCACCAGACCCTCTGTCTTGATTACTGTAGACTTAGAATTACACTTGAGATTAGCTGATGCATCACCCAGATGTTTTCCTTTTCAAATGTGTTTTTGCTGTTATGGGTCCTTTATGATTTTAGTATCAACTTGTTAATTTCTAAAAGACAAATCCTATTGAAATTTGGGGCTACATGGAACCTAGAGATCAAATTGAAATGAATTGGCATCTTAACAGTTTTAAGGCTTTTGATCCCTGAACACGGTGAACCTCTCCATCTGTTTAGACATACTTTGATATCTCTCAAAAATGGTAGTTTTTAAACATATACAATTTTACATATTTTATTTTATTTATTCATAAGGGTATCATATTTAAATTTTTTTGTATATTGTGCTGAATTTATTTAATTTTTTTTTCAAGTTTCTCATCATAAGCCTAAACAAATGCCATTGTTTTAATTGACCCTGTGCTTTGGAAACTTGCTGAGTCTGCCTTTAGATCTAGTGGTTTATTTTGGAAATTCTGTGAGATTTTCTGTGCAATCAGCTGTCTGGAAACAACAAGAGTTCCCAATAATTCCATACCTTTCTATCATGTCTCTATTTCCTGTTAATTCTTTTCCTTTTTTTTTTTTTCTGCATTGACTGGATATATAATGTTGGCTAGGAGTGTTGAGAGCACAATCTGTATTCTATGTTTTTACAGATTTTAAGAAAACAGAATTTAGTCTTCCACTTTAAAAAAAATGTAGTTGTAAATGGACAGAATGCCTTTATTTGATGTTTATTGTTATGTGGTGCTAAGGGACAGAACCCTTACACATGCAAAACAAGTGCTTTGCCACTGAGCTACAACCCCAGCCCTAGTCTTCCACTTTTAAAAGTAATAATTACTAATGTATTGAGATATTTTATTTTAAGATGAGATTTATTTCTGTCAAATTTTTTCACTGGAATTGCTGGGATGATTATGTATAATATTAAATAGGATGGAATTGCATGGATCGATTTTCAACTGTTAAACCAATCTTACATTTCTAGAATAAACCTTTCTTGATCCTGATCTATTATTCAAATGTATTTTATTAAAAATATTTAATTAATAGTGTTTGTATCTCTGTTCTCAAGAGACACTATAGACCTTATATTTCTTGTAATATATTATGTAATTGAGGAAGAAGTTTAACGGGTTACTCATGTGAGTTTTGTAGTAAGAATAATTATAGGATCACAAAATGGGTTTAGGAGTCAAAGTTATTAATTTGGAGATGAAGGTATTGCTGGGCTGATAAAATTGGACCTGTTCCTTCAATGACTATACAGGGAATAATTATATTTAATTTATATCCTGAATATATGGTAGAATTTACCAGTGAAGCCATCAGAGCATGGAACTTTTTCTGTTGCAGAATTTATCAAAATGAGTTTTAAGTCTCTGCTTTTCAAGTAACTTGCCCATTTTATCTATATTATAAAATTTATTACATAAATTTTTTCATAACCCCATATTATCATCTTAATGTACGTAGGATCTGTGATTATACTCTATCATTCATGGTATTAGTATTCCTATCTGCCTTTTTTCTTGACTACTCTGATGGATATTTGTCAGTTTTACTGTTTTGTTTTGTTTTTTTCCCAAAAAATCAGCTTAAGGGTTTGTCGATTTTTTATTTTTCTTAGATCAATTGTGTTGACTTTTCCTCTATTATTTTAATGCATGATTTGGTTTAATTTGCTCTACTTTTTCTGTTTTCTTAAGGTGAATATTTAAAGCAAGTTGTACAAACTGTATCACAGACAAATTCAGTCTGTTGTGGATTTGTGAATGGGATGCAGGCAAACAATGTTTCTGTACTTCCAAATATCTGGGAAAAATGTTAAATAAGAATAATATTTGAAAATTCCCAACACATAGAAATTTGAAGAGATGGAAATGATGCCAATGACCCCTATTTGATCATTATACATTGTGTATATCAGATTTAAATATTCTAATGTATTAATAAGTACAAATATAACATATCAATTACAATTTAAATTTCAAAATGGATATTTCATGATGTGAAAATTGTATGAAGTTCAATTTTCTATGATTATAAATATAGTTTTATTGAAATGTAGGCATGGTAGTTCATTTAGTTATTGACCAGGACTTTCTTTGCACCATTAAGTTGGAATCCTTGGATATCACATAAATGAAAAGTTACTGCAGCAACTGTATGTCTTACAAAACCTAAAACATTTTCTGTTTTGTCCTTGATAGAAGAAATGTTTTTGATCCATGGCTTGTAGTATCAAATGAATGGAAACTTCTTTAGTTTGATTTGTTTAACACACAAAACACACACAACACACACACACATGTATACAACACACATACCAAGCATTAGCCGTGCTCCAAAATTTTTAATGCATGGTACTTTCACTTTCACTTAATTCAAAATATTTTATAAGTTATGATTTGTTCTTTGATGTTTGGATTATTTAATAATGTATAGCTTTTGTTCCCAATGGTTGAGGATTTCCCTGATAGGTTGATGTCATCAAGTTCTGATTTCATTTCCTTGTAGTCACAGAGTATAATTCGTCTTGTTTCAATTCTTTGTGTATTAAGATATTGAACACAGCCAATTTTGGTGAGTGCTACGTCCTCATTTTCAGAGGATGTGGCATCCATAATGGCTTGAGCTGAGTGCTACACAAATGTCACGTCAAGCTGGTTGATAGTGCTGCTCAGACCACCCGCTTTCTTCCTGCTGTTTAGGCTCTCTGTTGTTTCCTGGAGGGGAATGTTGCTATCTCTAACTACTGGTCTGTGTCTCCTTCAGCTTAATGGTTGTTTTCATGTTTCTTGAAGAGCCATTGTTAGGCACTGTCTTAGTTTTCTGTTTCTGTCCTAATACATTGCCATGAACTTTGTGACTTAAATGGCAAAAAAAAAAAAAAAAAAAAGGTTATTATGCTTTAATAAAAGAAAACTTGATTGTCTTCTGTATATGAGAAGTCCAGCACTGGTCTCATCCAAGTAAAATCAAGACACTGCAGGGTACCAAAGAGCATCCACTGCACTACCTCACAGGCTGTTAGCAGAATTCAGTTCCCCATGGTGTGGAACTGAAGGCCCTCTTTGCTTCTTGGCTGCCAACTCAGGGCTGTTCCCAGATTTCAGAGGCCACCTGCATTCCTTGGCTTGTGTCTCCTTCTTTTATTATCAGTCACAGCAATAGCTGTTGGGTTTCTTCTTTTATAGCACCAAAGACTTACAATCTGTATAATTCCTAAATGGCAGTGCTCTGTCTTTGTATTAAGCTTGAGGTTAGCAGTGGTGGAGGGATTTTTCTGTGTTTTTATTTCCTTCTGAACTTTCAGCTCATTGTGCTCAACTGAGTCTTAGAGATTTCTCTTCATTCTCTTGTTCCTCCCTCCATGATAGAATTTATTTTACTTCTTCTGCAGAAATAGAATGTTGTTGCTTATTATTTGGTGCTAGGTTTTTAATGGCAAAGGTGGTTTTCTACCATACTGCTCTCAAACCAGAGTTATCCAGATACTGCCAACTGGTCTTAGGATCTGGCTTTCTTCATGCTCTGGCTCTCCTGCATGGGTCACACAAACTCTGCCTATGAAATTAATAAAGTTTTTGAAAATATTTCACAAATTTGTCATTAAGCATTTCTTATACTTTTATCTCTGTAGATTTTCTAGTGATACCTCTTTTTCCTAACTGATATTTATAATCTCAGTTTTCTTATTCTTCAGGTCTGTCAATGAATTCTTATGTCTGAAAAAAATTTTAGTTTTTCTTCATTTTTGACATGTGTTTCACTAGGTATGTGATTTTACTTTGGCAGGTTCTCCAATCCTGTCCCATCATGTTTTTGTCTTGTGGCATGCAGGGTCTTTACAAAAAATAGTTGTAGAAATTTTCGTGTTTGTTCTTCCGTACATAACATATCTTTCTTTCTCTCAGGCTGTTTTAAAGAGGTTTCTCTTTATCTCTTTTTCTTTACAATGTTGCTAATATGATATATGTTATTTTGTGATTATTTTGGATTGTAATCTGCATTTGTTTTATTTACATTGTGTATGTGTGCATCTACAGCTTTACGTGTAATTTAGCTGTGACCAAAACACCCAACAAGAACAACTTAGAGGAGAAAGAGTTTATTTTGGCTCATAGTTTCAGAGGTTCAGCTCATGGTTGGCCAACTCCATTGCTCTAAGCCTGAGGTGAGACAGAACATCATGGTAGAAAGGCAAAGCAAAAGAAAGATGCTCAGCTCCTGGCAGCTGGGGGAGGCAGAGAGCAGTAGGGCAGAGCTTTGAGAGACCAGATATAATACCCAAGGACGTGCACACGGACACCTGTTTCCTCCAGCTACATGTCCACCTACCCACAGTGATCACCCAGTACAATAGTCCTTTCAAATTCTTAATTCATCAAATGGATTTATTTACTGATGTGTTTCAGAACACACCTCATATCCAAGTCATAACAGTGGCCAATATTCTTTGAAATATTTTCTTTTGCATTTTCTTCTTCCTGTTGTGGCTCAAAAGTCTTCATATATTAAAACATTTGATATCTTGCAGGTCACTGAAGCTCTGTTCATATTTTTTGGTACTGGGGATTGAAGTCAGGGGTACTCGACTACTGAGCCACATCCCCAGCCCTATTTTGTGTTTTATGTAGAGACAGGGTCTCACTGAATTGCTTAGTGCCTCTCTGCTGAGGCTGGCTTTGAACTCATGATTCTCCTGTCTCAGCCTCCGTAAGTGCTGGGATTACAGGCTTGAGCCACCGCGCCCAGCTTCTGTTCACATTTTATCCATCATTTTCCTATTGTGTTACAATTGATTAAATTATTTTGCTTTGTCTTCAAGTTCACTAATCTTTTCTTCTTTGATGACTAAAACCTTACTCATCTCATGTCGTAAGTTTTCCATTTGATACATTTTTTTTCATATGTGTAGATTTCATTTAAACTTCTTATTATATTTTTCTTTTCAATGGTTGTGCTTTAACAAACTTGTGGAATTTTTATCAAATACTCAAGAGGACCCTTGATTTTTTTTTGTAGATTTTTTATATATTTCTTATTCTTTTTTGGGAAAATTTTCTGCTCTCCAGTTCCGTTTCACAAACACTGACCCTTTTAGTTTCCATTAATCTTTATCTCTTTCTCCTTAACCATGAGACTCTGTCTGGACACCACCTTTTGCTTGGAAGATTGCCTCCAAGTGTAGAGCAAGTATATAAGTCAGTGTCACAATCAAACTTTCAAAGGGAAATTTTTCTTCGTTGAATTTTAAATTTACAAGTGGCACACTGCAAAAGTAGAATAAATTGGCTTCAGAGGATAATCTGAAATCATGACAATGTTCTTTCAATATTTTCTGTCTTCTCTATCTTCTTTGCTTTAATAACACTGTAGTTCCTTTTTTCTTCTTCTTCTTACTATGTTCTGTGCTTTAAGGCAGCAATACTTTAGGGTATTGTTAACTCACATTTTAAGGCCTTTATTGATACCTAAATCAGACCATCTGCTTGGCATTCAATAGGAAGATTAGAAAGAAAAATTCAACATTTGGATAAGCTCTATGAAATGTTATATTCTAGATGATAATGCAAATTCAAAAATGGGTTTTGGCAGAGCTTGAAGGCATTCAGGCCAGATGCATTAAATTACTTGTGGGAAAATGAGAACTTTGAATATTGTAATACATAAATATGATTAGTCTAACCTAGGAAACCTCATTAATAGAACACGATCAGCCTTTATGAGCACACAATCTACGTAAGGACGCTCATCTCCATTTTGGAATCCTAATAGTTGGTGGGTTTAAAATGTAGGTTGTTTTCCCATGCAGTTTTTAGTGTAGCAGAAAAGTAATTTTATCACCTCTGCATTGTAAATATAAGCTAGCAAATTGGCATTTTTGCATATTTGTTACATTGGCCTTTTATTTCTCCAATATGTAAACTATATAAAATAAGGGACTTGAAGGGCTGAATTTGTGATCTGTGCTCATTTTAGTGACCTTGAGCTATTTTATTAATTCTTCTCAACTGGACAATGGAAATAACTTGTGCTCACAAGATTTCTAATGTTAGCTGTAAAAAATAAGTAAGGAAACATTTTACAAATATTTTATATTTTTGTTGATGATATTTGTATATTTATTCCAGGGTGCCACCTTTTCAAGAGATATAAGCCATAAATTAACAGGAGTACTGTTTTTCTTTCCCAATATAATAATACCTTATTCAGAACAGATTAAAAGATGCAATAAATTGTACTATGTGGCTGAGATATAGACCCCAGGCTCTTAAATTACTTTACAAGAACCTTGAAACTGAAACTTTGAAAATTCTTGAGAGTAATGTTAGGCTAATGCTCATGGGATTCTTGTAAATATTTATTTAATATTGCCTCCAGAAAAACCTTAACATATAGCAGTATTACTTCAATTACATATTCTCCAAAGGTACTCCTAAACTGAGATAATGATTCTTTCTCCATTCTCTACCTTGATGTTACCCAGCTCAGTGGTTCTGTCAAAGCAAGCTCCTCAAACAAGGGTCATGCATGTGTATAGGTAAGAGCACAGACAAATCCCACAACGTTTAACAGCACAAGGCTTCTTCCAAATTCACTCCAGATAGCATTTAAAATTGTGTTCTGTGTATTCTCAAATAAATTGTTTGTTCCCACAAGAAAGCCTTGAATCTTCATACATTATAAATATATATTATAATATGCATATGTTATATGTATATATATATTTTGAGACAGGGTCACCCTAAGTTGCTGAGGCTGGCCTAGTACTCGAGACCCTCCTACCTCAGCCTCCTGAGTCTCTGGGATTACATGCGTGAGTCACAGAGCCTGGCACTCTTTATCTCTTTTAAAAGTTCATTTAATCTGAGCTAGAGACTGGTCTTGAAAGTCTGGCAAGCTATCTGGTAGAGAGAAAATTGTGTGTATTTTTTCTAACTATAATTTACTTTATCCATGTAGATGAAACACTGAACGAATTAATATATTATTCCATAGAGACAAAGTGACTTTCCTTGGAACAAGATCTCTGCTCTGTTTGTTTACTTGGGCAATCTTTGATCAAGCGAAGCCATTTCATAATTCAGTTCGGCACATTTGTGGATTTTAGAAAACTTTTTTCCAGATTTTCTACTGTAATTTTGATAAAGTCACAAAAACTATAGCAAGAAATAGGTAATTTAATAAAATTAAATTCAGATCTAGAATTTAAAATATGTATTCTTATAAACCCTCTAAACTTTGCCTTTGTGTTGTGTCTGAACTCTACAAATCCATGTGGTCATTTAAAATGGAGATCTGGTAGAATTAGGGATAGTGAAAGAAATTTGTCAAACTTATCACCAACTTCATCAAATTAGCCGTCTATGGGAACCACCCCATGCTTGTTACTAGTAACTAGTGATCCTCATGTTTTCATACTCCAATTCAAAATGAGCAAAGTCCTCTCAAACGTGTGTGAGAGTTTTTGAATGTAGATAAAATAGATAATATAAATATTTTACATTAGGAAAAAAATCAACCCTGAGACTCCACAATGGAATAAAATGTGCCAAAAGAAATAAATTCATAAAGATTCTGGACTCAAGATCAGATTGAACACTTACTCCTGGAGGTCAGTCATGACCGGACTGTACCTAGAAGGATCTAGTGAAAGAAGCTACTAGGAGAAACTGAAGGGATCACGTAATAAAATGCAGAGCATTATCCCTGAGTCAGAAAGATGTGGGTTCAAATGCTGGGCTCCTCTGTGTACTTAGCACCCTGACACAAGACTTCAAATCACTAAATGGTTGTCAATATGTGAAATTTACAAGATTATCAGGAAGACTAGAGTTGTTAAAAAAAACTGTGTATCAGGCACCTCGTGTTATGCACCCCAATAAATGACAAGTCTCTGTCGATGTGATAGTCTCACGCTATTGTTCTCACACACTGCAGTGTCTGGACTTCCCTGTGTAGGCAGGGTGACTCGCTTCCAAAGGTTGGCATGACCTGAAACATCAGTCTTACAAGTCTGGAGGTGAATGCTGGCTTCAGCTGAGGAGGTTGGCTGGAGCATCCATACAGGATCTGTCCTTGCACTACTTGAATTCTTTACAGCATGATAAATCTTTACAGCATGTCACCCTGGGTGACAAGCGTCAGTGCTCCAATGAAACAATGTGGAGATGTGACACCCTTTTATGACCCAACCTCAGAAAGTGTGTAGTATCTCCATGTAGCTTTCTTTTTTTCTTTTTTAGTATTAAGGATTGAACTCAGAGCCACTTAAACACTGAGCCACATCATTAGTCTATTTTTTTTATGTTTTATTTTGAAACAGGGTCTCACAAAGTCCCTATTGTCTTACTAAGTTGTGAAGCCTGGTCTTGAACTTGGAATCCTCCTGCCTCAGCCTCCTGAGTTGCTATGATTACAGGCTTGTGTCACCACATCTGGATCAATGTAGTTTTGATTCGCATTTTCCTGATTGCTATAGATACTGAACTTTTTTTAATATATTTGTTTGCCATTTGTATCTCTTCCTTTGAGAAGTGTCTGTTTAGTTCTTTTGTCCATGTATTAACTGGGTTATTTGTTTTTTTGATATTAAGTTTTTGAGTTCTTTATATATTGTGGATATTAATTTCCTGTCTGAATTGCAGGTGGCAGAGATGTTCTTCCATTTTGTAGACTTCATGTTCTTAATTGTCTTCTTCGCTGAGCAGAAGTTTTTTTTTTTTTTTTTAATGTGATGCCATCTAACTTATTAATTTTTGGTTTTATTTCTTGTACTTCAGATGTTTTGTTAAGGAATCCAATGCCTGCATCAACATGTTGGAATGTTGTATCTACATAATCTTCTAGCAGTTTCAGAATATCTGGTCGAATTCCTAGGTCCTGGACCCACGTGAGGTTGACTTTTAAGCAGAGTGAGAGATGGGGATCTAGGTTTTATTCTCATACATATGGATATCCAGTTTTCCCAGCACAATTTTTAAAAAAGCTGTCTTTCCCCAACATATATCAAGTGTCCGATGACTATGTCTGTGTGAATTGGTCTTCATGTTTTCTGTTCTATTCCTTTGTTCTTCATATCTGTTTTGTTGCCAACACTATAGCATTTTTGTTACTGTAACTACTCAGTATAATTTGAGATCAGGTACTATGATGCCTCCAGCATTGCTCTTAATTTGTGCTAATATTAAAAAGTACATGGCCCCATTACCCAGGTCAAATCAAAAAGGGGAGAAGAACACTTAAAATCTTGAAACGAGTCTTGCAAAAGCCACAGATATACCTGCCTGAGGTCTAGACAGAAGAAGAATTTACAGATTTGAAAAATTGAATTAACTACTTTTTTAAAAAGTTTCCAAAGAATGATAACATTTTGTGACCTACCTCACTCAGAGAACTGCGCGGTTAATGCCGACTGAAGTCCACTGTCCTGGTGCACAACCGTGTGCCATGTGCTGTGAAGTCGTGGCAAGAGCAGGATATAAGGCATTTAGAATCTGGCCCATGATCTTGTGAAAACTCTAAAGTCATGGACATTTAGGTTTTCATGTATTGATTTTCTTTTGGTTTTATACATTCTTTTTAAATCTACCTAGAACTTGTGGGGTTCTAATCACATTTGATTGGCCTCTGCATCCTAAAAGACACCCCAACTAACTGAAATCACTGTTTCTCCTTTGCTACTGAGTAGAAGCATTATTATTACACATTTTATTACTTATTACATGTATACAATATAGGAATTTTATATATACATGAGTCCAATTCTCAAAACTTATTGAAATGACCTCTTGGTCAAACCTGTACCATGTTGCACTTACTGAATTAATGGCATTTTAATATGTAATTCACAGGAAGGCAAGCCCTATTGTCTTTGTTCTTATTTCTCACAATCACCTTGACTCTTCCTGTACATTTATGATTTCATAAGAAATTTAAGATCAGCCTCTCAAGATCTACACATATTTGAACAACTAAGTAAATTCAGAGCATAATAAGCTGCTCCCACTTTTGTCAAAAGTAGAGGGATATTTCAAAATTGAGGTCAATTCTATGAACATTCCCTGAGGTGTTATTTTGCATCAGGTGCCATGCTAGGCATGAAACCTGAAAAAGTAAACTAAGTGAAAAAATATCCTTAGCACATGAAGGGTTTCATCTAATGAGGACACAAACATAAAAGGCTAAAGGCTCTGAGAAGAGCTTTTGGAAGGGACTTTCTCAGTAGTGTTTTCTGCTAGTCCCTGCAATAAGTACCATAGCCCCCACTCACGAGGCAACCTACTGGGTTTTGCTGTCTAACTCCTATTAAATTAAACATGCAGTATTTATTGTGTAAAAAACAGAGACGTGCTTTCTGTGTGCTGCTACCTGTAGTTGGCCATGGAAGGGGCCTGCCCTCTCAAACAGCTGGCAATCTGCAGCTAGGGACAGGACTCCATTCTGCCATTTATTACTGTGGAATCTTAAACATTGCAACATCTAGGCCCTTGTCTCACCTTAGTATCTGTAATGAAAGTGGTATTAGAGGCTTCTGCAGAGAAGACTGGTGATGATCACATGAATTGATCCATGAGAAGCTCTTACAACAGTCTGGTACAGAGTGAATAATCAAGAAGCAGTGACTATTATTACTTGTATTGGTCATGGATACATTTTTGAAGGTGATGAACTATTCATCTGAATCCTAAAGAGGATATAGAAAGAAAATTTGAAGGTATACTTGCATAATACACATTGCTAGGCAAAGGGTTCAACCCAATGGTTAAAAACTACCACTGTTTTAAGTGGGGCATCCTTCTATGCACATTCCACAGACAAGGCAACAGGTCCAAAGAGGTTAAGAAACTTTCCCAGAAATACCATGTAGTAAAAAGGAAACCTGCAAATCAAATGCAAAAATTCCAGTTTCACATTTTGTATCTGTAACTCTGGTAAGGCTGCCTGGTCCCTTGCCTGCTTCATGTTAACAATAAACTATGACTTGCTAGGACTTTTAAGTCAGTGCACCTGCAGAAGCAGAAGCTGAGCTATTCTCTGCCCACTCTCCTAAAATGCCTTGATTTGTTCTGATTGTGTACTCTTTACAATGGGTAATGGAGGAGGAGGTGAAATGAACTCATCTCAAGTCTATTTTAAAGAAATGTTACAGTGAATTTAGTTAGCGGGAAGAATCTTGTCTTTTGAAAAGTAGAGCTAGAGAATTTAAATCTGAAAGTTCATTGTGCGAACACTGCCAGGTTCCTAAATAGCTAAACTAGAATACAGTCAACCTCCCTCAATATGTGTTTAAGGACTGTAAAAATAAAACTATTTCTACACGATAAAATGTGCAGTCTGAATTATTAATGGTCTGACACTCTTGTGTGGGCTTTCTCTGTTAGTACTGAATCCCATGCAAATTTGGTGATGTTAAAAATCATATGCCATTTTAGAGAGGAGGTGGAATTTGAGATGCTGAGTTCATGATAATTGAATTTTAAACACTCTCTGATTTTTCCTTCCTTATCTTAAAGCTTCACATTTATATCCTACAGTCATCTACAGTTCTCATGTAACAATCCATGAGCTTGATTGTAAACTTATTCTATTCACGCCCCAAGCATAAAACATGCCTAGCCACCAGGCCAGGCCAGAAAATATATACACTTTAGAAGGATACAACCAGTTATTGTCTATTATTTGTGTGCTAATAACTTCTTGCAACACACTCGAGTTAGGAAAGATCCCCAATTACTTTTCTTGGGAGGCTTTTATTTGAGGCTAATTTCACTTTGACATATTCTTGCACTATTTTTATTACCTGGAAATTACTCTGAGAATGCCTGGAGGAGTAATCAGTTCCATGATAAATTATTCCTCTCCATAACAAGGGAGCATAATTACTTGCTCACATGTCCACATTTATATTCTGGTTTCAAAACAAAAATATATTTTCATATAAATCTATCTGCATTACATTTGTACAATTAGTGGAGTCTTAAAAATACTTGATGATTTCTTAGTTTGGTGAATTTCAAAGTATCAGTATATCAGTATTTTATTATTATCTGTTTTAACATTAATGAAAATTTCAAAAGGAATAATTACATACCCCCATTTTGTGACATTTTTACTGACCAAGAATATACTCTTTACTTAAGGCCTTTGTAACATGGATAATTTACCAGAAACAAGTTGAATGTGCCAACAATAATATGTTCCTTTAAATAATAACTTTATATTTTATATTAAGCTGCCTATCTTAAACAAATATTGGGTTTGAATTTCCAAGGTGGTAGTGGTAATTATAATTCACCAATTTTTTATATTTAAGTTAGTTTTAGACTCATCATAATAAAAAATTTCTTCCATAATTCAGTTTGCCTTTCTATCCAAGAAATACTATCTTAATAACTGCTCTTGCATCTTGATCAAACAAAAGATTTCAAAACTGTACTTGCATTAGTCAGGAAACATTGGCTAATTGTTGAAGGACAGGGCCAAAAACCAGTTCCAAAAGGTTTTTATTTATTTATTTTTAAATAGGAATCGGCCTGCCAGTGACTAAATTAAAGACTGTAAAATACCATTTCCTTAGTATGTTGACAAGCCATCTGCTTCCTAGGGTTTAATGCAGCAGTATTCACAATAGCTAAGACATGAAAGCAACTTAAGTGTCCATGCACTGATCAATGAATAAAGAAAATATTGTATTTATTCACAATGGAATGCTCTTTAGCCTTAAAAAGGATTAATTTCTATCAGTTCCAAAGGTATAGTTGGAAATTATTAGGTTACAGTGAAATAAGCCAAGGACAGTAAAACAAGAACCACATGGTGTCGCTCAGGGAGACTCTCAGGAGTCAGTCTCATGGAGCTGGAGAGAGAGTGGTGTTATGGCAGGGTGGGGGGTGTGGGAGGTTGAGGGAAAAGCTGATGATGGTTTGAATTACAGTTAGGAACAAGAAGTTCTGGTACTTCCTTGCACAATTATGTGACTTTAGGTAATGATAATGTTCTTCATATTTCCAAAATCTAGAAAATGGATTTTGAATGTTTTTTATGACAAAGAAATACCAAATGTTTGAGAAGACAGATATGGTTACCTTGATTTGAACCTTACACAATATTCATATGCTGAACATTTTTTTTTCATATATTTATTGGTCCTTTGTGTTGTTTTCCTTTGGAGAAGTTTCTGTTAATCTTTTTGCCTATTTATTCATTGGGTCATTTGTTTTATTGGTGTTAAGTTTCTTTGAGTTCCTTTTATATTCTGGATATCAATCCCCTATTGGAGAAGTAGCTGGCCAAGATTATATTCAATTCTGTGAGCTTTCTCTTCAACTCTTAATTGTTTGCTGTGCAGAAGTTTTTACTTTGAAGGCATCTCACTTATTGATTTGGGATTTTACTTCTTGAGCATAAGGAATCTTGTTAAGGAAGTTGGTGCCAGTACCTAAATAATGGATTGTTGACCCTATGTTTTCTTCTAGCAGTTGTAGTATTTCTGATCCAATTCCTCAGGTTTGATCCATTTCTATTTGAATTTTGTTTGGAGCGAGAGAGAAGGGTTTCATTTCATTTATTCTAGCCATAGCAATCCAGTTTTCCCAGTCTTGTTAAAAAGGCTATCTTTTCTTCAAGATAAATTGTTGGCACCTTTGTCAAATATCAGATGGCTGTAGGTATGTGGATTTGTCTATTCTATTCTTTCCCATTGGTCACCATGTCTATTTTGATGGCATGCTATTTTTATTTACGATGCTATTTTTGTTACTACAGCTCTGTAGTATTATTTCAGATCAGATACTAAGATACCTCCTGTTTCACTTTTCTCGCTTAATATTGTTTTGGCTATTATGGGTGTCTTATGCTTCCAAATAAATTTAAGAATTGTTTTGTTTTTTCTAATTTTGTGAAGAATGTCATTGGTATTTCGAGGGGGACAGCATTGATCTGTCTATTACTTTTAGTAGAATGACCATTTTGACAATATTGATTCTGCTTATCCAAGAACATGGGATATCTTTCCATCTTCTTGGGTTTTCTTTAATTTCTTTTTTCAGCATTCTATAATTTTTATTATAGAGTGGTTTTTATTCCTTTGGTAGATTAATTCCCAAGTATTTTTTTGAAATTACTGGGAATGAAGTGGTTTTCCTGATTTCCTCCTCAGCTGAATCATTGTTGGAATATAGGAAAGTTTTTTATTTATGGGTGTGGCTTTTGTATTTTGCTGCTTTACTAAACTCATATATAAGGTCTATAAGTCTTTTGCTGGAATTTGTTGGATTCTGTAGACATAGGATCATGTCATTACCAAACAGAGACAGTTTGAGTTCTTTACCTTTTTGTATCCCTTTGATTTTGTTTTTGCCTGAACACTCTGGTTAATGTTTTGAGGACTATATTGAATAGGAGTGATGAGAATGGGTAGCTTTGTTTTGTTCCTAATTTTACAGGAAATGCTTTCAGTTTTTCTCCATTTAGTATGATATTGGCTTTGGGTTTGTCATAAATGACTTTTGCAATGTTGACGTAAGTTCCTTCAATCCCTAGCTTCTCCAGCATTTTTAACACGAATGGGAGTTAGATTTTATGAAAGATTTTTTTTTGCATCTATTGAGATAATCTTGTGATTTTTGCCCTTAATTCTCTTTCAGTGAAGAATTACATTTATTGATTTGCAAATGTTGAACCAACTTTGCATCAGAATGAAAATATATGAAGGAAAATATTCACCATTGATAGCAGTCAGAGAAATCCAAATCAAAACTACACTAACATGTCATTTCACTCTAGTCAGAATGACAAAGATCAAGAATATGAACAACAATAAATGTTGGTGAAGTTGTGGAAAAAAGGTGGACTCATACATTATTGATGAGATGGCAGATGAGTACAACCACTCTGGAAAACAGTATGGAGATTCTTGAAAAAACTAGGGATGGAATCACCATATGACCTAGCTCTCTCACTCCTTGGCATTTTTCCAAAAGATGTAAAACCAGCAAACTACAGCAACACAGTCACATCGATGTTTATAGCAGTACAATTCACAATAGCTAAATTATGGAATCCACACAAATGCCTGTCAATAGATAAATGGTTTAAGAAATTGTGGGAGTTAATGCCAGTATAATGTCCTAGTCAAGTTGGTTCATTTATAATTCCCTTCCATTACATTACTACTTTTATGCCATTCAAGTAAGTTTGAATACATATACACAATGGAGATATACTAAGCCATATGAAAGAATGAAATTATGGCATTTTCTGGTAAGTGGATGGAAATGGAAAATATCATGCTAAGTTAAATTAGCCAAATTCAGAAATTCAAAATGGAGTATTTTCTCTCATGTGCAGAAGCTAGAGTTAAATAAAGAAAAGGAGGAAGGAAGGATAGGATAATATAAAGAACCAAATATAAATTAATAGATGAGTGAAAGGAAGTCTAATACAGTAGAGGAAGGAGAACAGCAGAGGTTGGGAAGGAAAAAGAGGAGAAAAATAGGGAGGATCATGAACGGAAATTGATTTCCATGCATGTATGAGTTCGTTAGAATAAACTCGACTACCAACTATAAAACTCTAACAGAAAAGCAAAGATGCAATAATGATAAAAAATGCCCAATAATGATAAAACGTTGCAACATCACATGGAATTTCATACTATGTTCATTTTTTTAATGGAACACATTGTTTTAAAAGAAGAAAGCAGTGCTTTGAAGATGGAGAGGGAAATTATTAATCCTCACTTGTCTCCTTGTCTTTTTTATCATTCTTTATTTCTTTAAAGTCATAATGAAGCAGATAAATACCTAAAAAAGTAAATACTATTTTCCTCCGCAAGAAACCAAGATTCTCATGTGGCATACAAGAAACATAAGCTAGGCCCAAAGCATCTCATCTTTGCAGAGGGCAGGATTGCTGTCCAAGAAGAGTGAAATCATGTTAAGGGATTTAGGAGTCATTTCAAAGTAACTTCTTGTTGAACAAAATATTCAAAATAAAATTAAATAGATTATTGGACATTCAAAATAGATGAATTTATAAAGATTTATATTTAAAATGGTCACCACTGTTTAACATGCCAAATGTCTAATTGTTTTTAAAAAATTAAGGGGACAGGAAAAAATATATATATCTTCACTACATAAATAGTACATGGATTAAGCACATAACATAATGCAGGAAGTTTTTTGTTTATAGAAGTATTGTAGCAGAGAAGCCAAGAAGGAATGATAGAAGACCACAGCTCTGCAGCTTAGGTTGGGCTAAGAGGTCTATCCAGTAGATCATCGATGGATGCTAACTTCACAAAACATTTTGCAGAAGCTAAAGCTGTCTGCATATCTTTAATCTATATTCTAGAATTGCAGACTTAATAATAGAGGAAATCTCAATGAAGCATTTTGAATCCAGACCACTTCTAAGAGTTTCTTATTAAAGTTGTTTAGTACTGTTGATCTGATTTTTTTGTTGTTGCTGTTGTCGTTACTTTCTCTAGTCATATTTCTGTTTGGAAAAGAAAACACACAGAATTTTTGTGTCATCATGAGTTATCAGGAAAACCTAAAGAGCTACAACCTAAATTATGATTTCTAGTTTCTACATTATATTTCCTGTCTGTTACTACATTTCCATCTCTACTGAGACTGTTTCATTTCACACTCATTAAAATTTCATGTTTGAACATGGCAAAAGTTGCTTAACTGTATTCTTCCCTAAAAGTATTCTACTGTATGAGTCATCTTCCTAACACTCAACAGCAGTCACATCACTTCATACTGCAGATGCTCCCAAAGGCTTTGTGTCACCTGTAAGTGTGCACTATACAAACTACATATGGACCGACACCTGTCCCCATCTGTTCCTGCTACCTCCTCCACTACATTTTATGTCTCCAAGAGTCAAATATGCCTTGGTTTTTCAGGCTTCATGTGACTGCATGGGCTGTTACTATCATGGTAGGCTACTCGTATGCTTAATTGTATGATGTAGTGGTTTTCAATGTAGTGAAAATTTTGAAAATTATAATTTATGTTTTCATGCCTATGTGCACTTGAGCTGCTGTCTAAAAATGTAAAAAGTTGAATGCTTTCAATAGTAAAGCACTTAGTAATGGTCTTTAGTAAAGTCTGTCTGGCTCCAATACATGTTTCTATGATTTAGATTGACTCATTTAATTTGTCTGTAGGGAGTTAATGCCTATAATGTCCTAGTCAAGTTGATTCATTTATAATTCCCTTCCATTACATTACTATTTTATGCCATTCAAGTAAGTGAATTTGAATGCAAAGTTCACAAAGACAGATGAACACAGGCATGCAGGAATGAATGGATCATTGTACATGATGTGCATTCACCTCACTTTTTTTTCTTTTTTCTTTAGAGTCTTTGCTTTGAGACATGATGGAAAGATCTCACAGGTACACATGGAAAAAGACAGACATGATCATGATTGAGTGGAGACAGTCTAATCAGTAAAATTCAGTGCCTGTTAGCTAATGCTGAAGCTGAAATTCTGGGAGTATGACATTCTGTAGGGCCAGAAGTAAGAGGTAATTATACTCCTCTCCTTCTTCCTCACTCTGCCCTCCAGCAGAATCCACACCAACTTCCTCATCCTCTTTTTCTAGTGCATCCATGTTCCACCTCACCTTTTTATCTTTTGTCTTCATTCACTGTAGAAACATGCCCTTCCTTTCTTGCAGATGCTATTGCCTGGTTCTCCCTTGCCTATGTGCCCTTTTTCTTTTCTCTATAGCTGAGCAGTTTCAAACTTGCTTGTTCTCCCCTGACACTGAAGGCATTAACTATGGTTTTAGTGGTAAAGACCTATATGTTTCTACAATTAGTTTGTAGAAATCTTACTTTTAGGAAATGATTTAAAATTATATTAGAGGGGCTGGGATTATGGCACAGTGGTAGTGTGCTCGCCTAGCATGCATAAGGCACTGGGTTCGATCCTCAGCACCACATAAAAATAAAATAAAGATATTCTGTCACCTACAACTAAAAAAAATAAACATTTAAAAAAAATTATATTAGAGTTGCTACTGCATCAGGACATGTTTCCCATAAAAATGTGTTGGTTTGTGTGGTTCATCCATAACATTATTTCTCCTATAAATCCTATCCTTCCCCAGAAGTCAAGATTATTTAAGGTTTGAATAACAACAAGGTGTCTTCTAATCCTTTCCAACCACTACATGAGCTTCATAGCTTTAAACTTACCTTGAGAACTTCAGCTACCCCTTCATTTCTGGCAAATAGAAAACTAGTTTTATTGATGGTCTGTTTTATCTCTGGTTCATTTAGTGTTCCTTATGATTGCATTTCCAAACCTTTAATTTGGCTCTGACTTTTAATCTGTCACTTATTCCTATCCTAATACTCTAAGTTCTGCTAGTGTTATTAAAATAATTGCCTTGTATTTTAATAGAACATTCCATTTTATGACTTTATTTTTTGACTGGCTTTATTTTCAAATACATCTAATAATTTGAGGCAATCTCAATAGAATTGACTTAATGATATCTCACAATGAAAATAAGGTCTGTGAATATCAAACTTGTGGATGTTTGTTAATATTTAAAATATTAAATTCCATATGTGCATTTGGACAACGTCAGTCCCTGTCTGTCTAGCCTTGTTCAGCTAAAGGTTTTTAAATCCAAAGCTTCTGGGCTCTGCTCTTCCTAATCTGTGGCCAGGGAGGACTCAATCATCAGAATGCTATGGGCGAGGTCTGCAAAAATTCTCCTGCCACTCTCCCAAGGCCAGTGTGTGTGAAGCTCGCAGAGCTCCAAGGGCCTCCACATGACCCCTCCTTTTCTCTCCCTCCCTTCCTCCAGCATGTGTGGCTGGGTTGGCTTCCCTCCTAACTTCAGGTTTTACTCCAACGTGTCACTGGAAGTGTATACTATTCTAAGCCCTAGCTAGGTGAACTGGGCAATTGATTTCTTAAATTACTTTCCAACATTCCTTTCCCAAGTTCAAGCTGAAATTTGTTTTAGTAACTGAATCCTATTCCTTACCTCTGTGCTTAAGCCATGAAGTACTGACTGGAAATACTGAAAACAGAACTGTTCTGCAGAAATTCTGGAAGCACACATGCTGCTCCTCTTAGACATCTGTGCACACAGCAGAGTACAGGACCTGATTTGCCTTATTCTTTGGACAGAAGCTTTTACCTCCTCACATCTCCTGATGGCTGATCTCTCTGGGTGTTCTTTTGGGTCACTTGGCCTCTTAATGCACACCATGATTTCCTTTCCCACTTTTCAGCTGGTATTAAGGACAGCTTTGGTTATTTTTGATGAGCTGACAAGTTCATCATTTTGGTGGCTTAAGCTGATGTATGTGTGACTCTCACACGTAACAGTCCCAGGTGGATGTTCCCAGTCAGTGGATGGGAGCATCCTGCTCTGCTCCCCATGAAACAGGGAAGCACCTGTCCATCTCCTTCAGAAATGCTAAGATCACTCTGCTTATCTACATTAAGGATGGAAGGGAGATAGACCATGCAATGCCTACATCAGTTTGAGGGAATCACACCTGCTAGAAAATTCAAGAAACGTACTTTCCCTGTGTGACCAGAAAACAAAACAAATAAAATAACAAGAACAAAGGAAACTTCTACTTGGCATGTGCCACACCAAAGGTCACTGAAATCATAACATGGACCTCAAGTTATGCTTAAATAATGACATAGACTTAAAGTACCTTAAAAGCTGTCTTCAGAGCTGGGTGTGATGGAGAACACCTGTCATCTCAATGACTAGGGAAACTAAGGCTGGAGAATCATAAGCTCAAGTCACCTTGGCAACTTTAGTGAGAATCTATCTCAAAATAGAATTTTACAAATGAACTGGGGATGTAGTTCCCTGGTAAAGTGCCCCTGAATTAAATCCCTATTACTGGGGAAACATACATACATGTGTTGTCTTTTGAATAATGGTCAAAAAAAAAAAACCCATTAGAAATAATCACCTTATATCATATCTGAGTATTTGTAGTTAGAAAATTTGAAGAGGTAAAACTACAAGAAGAGTGTAACAGACCCAGTTAAATTCAAAACCTAGTATCATAATATTATAGTCTATGTGGAAAACAATGAGAGGGAACACAGAAATAACTCACTGCCAAGGCATAGTTCAAAGGGCTTGTTTTTCAACAGAGAAAGCAACAGGAAATAATAGGCTCTATCATGAATACCAAAGAAATAGCTTCAAGAAAATAAGTTAAAATGGGTGTAAAAAGATCTTTGACTTCTTCTGAGATCTACATAACCCAGTTTGATTGTCTGACTCCTGGTCCATGCAGGGTGATTGTCTCTGACATTGCCAGTATGACATTTCCAAGGATCATATCTGGTAATAAACTTCCCACATTTACCCACACGTTCATCAGCATGTAAATATGTCAACACCATGAACCTCTTCCCTTCATCATCCATTCAAAGACTCAAAAGCAAATTACTTGTTCTTTCCTGGTCAAACTCTCAGTTCTTAGAGATGAAAAATGATACTAAATTACGGAAAATAACAAATAGATAAGCAGATAAATTGAGACGATCTCTGGGAAATGCACAGCTCATTGTTTAGTACTGGTGCTTTTCCCCTTTTCATCCTAGCTCAGTCTAGTTTCTCAAGCAGTCACATAGCTTTTAGGGAATATGTCTGTCAAGTTCCCTCTACACTGTCCACTCATATCCTAAATTAGCCCAAATCACCTTTCCACGATTAATTGGATGCCGACTTAGTACAAACTTCTACTTTAAAGTTTTGTGGAATATTTTATATGAATCAGAAATTTACCATATTTCTTATGGTAGAAAACCTTCAAGACCAGCTCTGTGTTTTCCTCTGAACATGTCCAATTACTTCTAGGTTCTTATGCATAGGGACTTACTTCTTTGTCACTCTGGATTCTTGGCCATTCTTGCTTCATTGGTTTTATCGATGTGTTTCTCTCCACCTAGAAGATCACATTACTTCATTCATCTTGAAAGCATGTCCAAGTCTCCATTAATGTCCCTCTTCTTCTAGGGAATCATGCCTAACAACATGGTAAATTTACTGCACCATTTTTTGTATATTTGTTTCCTTCGAATCTCAAACACACTTCTATTACAGCATTCAGCACAGACTGGTATATCTTTCCATTTACATTACATTTATTAGATCATGAACTTTTTGAAAGCAGAAACTGTATATTTTTTCCTACACTTTAGATCCCCAGTGTATTACAAACTCAATATGTTCCCAGTGCATAAATTGAAAAAGGGATCAAAAGCCTGTGCCACAATTGAGAAGGACAAAGTATGCACATGAAAATGAATACTTAATTTGTTTATTTATGTTTTATCTAATATTTTTCTTCCTGTGCCAAATGTTGTACTTGGCAGGGAGAAAGCGAGGATGTGTAGCACATGGTACTAAACTTGAAGGAGCTCAGGTTCTTATGGCATTGCAGATAGTTGAATTTCACATTTCAGTGAATCTAAGACATAATAAGTAATAAAATGCACCTGTTTACTTTGTGCTGCTAAAAAGTAAAAACTACTGCCAATGGAACTGACACATTGCTCCTTTTATATAGAATTCTTCCTGAATTATTAATGACAGAACTTTTTGAAACAGTAAAAGATAAATTGTTTAAGTTACTCTTTAAATTTGAACACATTTGAAGTTTACTTCTTTTGAACACTTTCAACCCAGATTTGGTAATCCTATATTTTGCCCAGGTAATGTAATTCTCTGTACTCAAAAGAAGTATTGGTGTTGCTGAGAATCTTAAAATAATTCATAAAGAACTAAAAGCTAGTCAGACAAATTTGCAGTTTTACTTCTACTTTTGGAACATTGTCCCAAAGTCTGATATGTCACCTCCTTCCTCTCATCATCTACATTCAATGTGAAACTGGGGATTAAAAATATTTTTTCACTTTGCTTCTGCAAGTTTTTCTTAAGTTCTGATGCTACATTTGGTGACTGCATGCTCAGACTATAACATCTGTATCACCATTAATGTCTGATTGACAGGAACTGTAAGATGATGATGTTAGATGCATCCTGAGTTCAGAAAGGTTAGAATGTGTTAAAAAGCCAGTACATCTTTATTTTGCAGAGAAAATCTCTAGGTGGATGCAGACGCAGTAATGTTTACAGCTGTATTTTAGAATTTGAACAAACCAGAGCACAGAATGGTTGTGATTTAATAATATTGTTATGTTTGTAGACATAAGCCTTGTAGAAATAGACAATGCCAACTTCCCAGACTCTAATGTAGTTCACACAGAATAGGTGAAAGATATAATAAATATTTTAATAATATAATATTATCTTTAGGTAGGATGTACGTGTATTAAATGTTGACTATAGAAAATATTGGGGGCAAATAAATGTTTTATGATCAAAGGCATATATTTATTTACAAAATATACTTGACATTTAAAGGGAGCAGTGAAAATAACAGTTCAAATTGGAAACACAATCCAAATTTAAATGGAGGAAATTATTTTTAAAAATTTTAAAAAGCTAAATTAGGAATTAACTATGTCTTAATTGGAATTAAAAATTAAAGGGAAAAGAAGCCTATCCTCAAATGCACATATGCAACAACTATTGCTACTTGCTTTGCAAGAAAAAATAGTGATAATAATAACTATACTTTATTAAATATGCCAGACACTGTCCTAAGTGTGCACATGCATTTAGCTCATTTTAAACATCCAGAAACTATGTTACATATTTTCATTTTCCTGATAATAAGTACTGATAACTTTGGTAGAGCCAGGTGTACAATCCAGCAGCAAAGAGTCTTCAGCAATACCAAATCATTGCTGAGGAGGTTTGAGGTAGATTTAGGACAACTGGCCCAGGGGGAGGGTGAGCAGATTCAAGACTGACAGCATGCTCAGCAGAGAAACCTGGGCTTTCATGTGAGATGAAAGCAAGTTAAAATCATGACTCATCACTTACCTATTATGTGCTTTGGGAAAAATTACCTAATTTTACAGAATTTTAGTTTTTTTTCATATCAAAATTCAGTATAGAACATCAGGAAAAATTGCAGAATATGAGCTTTCAACTCTCAAAAAAGAGCAAATTTCTCTCATGGACAAGAGTGCCTTTGTAGGAGTTGGGGAGTTTATCTGAGTACTTCAAGCTCACCACTGGAGTAAAAAAATAAAAATGTGAGAATATGTCCATAGATAATATTAAGAAAATTAGTCTCACCTTATCCATACTGTCTCTCCACTAAGGTGACCCAGCTCAGTCCTGAGAATGAACCTTAAGCCTACTATTTCTACCATGGGGAAAGTGACAGCCTGGTGAGTGAGCACCAGCTCCCCTATCCACGTGGGACAACACATAAGTTCCACTTATTTCTTCCCTACCCAGAACACTGAGGCAATCAGTGTTGGCAAAGGCAATCCCATGCTCCTGAATTGTGAAGGCAGCCCACTAAAGATGTCAAGGAACATGAAAAACAAATTATAAACACGACAACATCAAAAGAATGTTATAATCTTTAAGTAACTAAGCCCAAAGAAATGTAGACAATAACAGGATGAAGAATTCAAAACATATATTTCAAGTAAGTTTACCAAGCTTCAGGTAGACCACTCAACTAAGTAAAATAAACAAAACAAACGAAAGCAGGAAGCTTGATATAAAGACAAAGATCCTAAGATAGTGCCAAAAAGAGACCTGAAGATAAAGAATAATATAAACAAAATGGAAAATGCAATAGGGAGCAACAGTAGAATTGATCAAGCAGAGGAAATAATTGATTAGTTATAAAAAGGTCCTGTGAAATATTCAGTCACAGAAATGAAAAAAAAAAAAAAAAGAAAAGGAAATGAAGAATGCCTATGAGATTTATGATATGCTATCAAGGGAATAAAATCACTATTATGGGAATTTGATTACAATACAAGTGAGGAATATAGGTAATTTAACTAACTGTAAAATTACAATAGGTAATTTTACTAACTGTAAAGCTGGGGAGATATATACATCTAAGCATGTTAAAGAGTCTCCTAGCAGTTTCAAAACAAAATATATGTCACAAAAATACATTACAAATAAACTGTTAGATATCAAAAACAGAGAGAGAGACAAATTGAGCAAGAGAAAGGAGGTTTGGAAAATAGAAAAGAAAAATCATAGGTCATCAGAAGATTTTATAGTAGAAAAAGATAGACCAGGAGTAGAATGATATATTAAAAATCTGAATGCAAAACAAAACAGGGCAAACAGAAATTCTCTGCCATCCAAGAGCTTAACTGTGAAAGATATTCTTCAAAAATAAAAGAGGAAGATTTTCCCAAACAAAATCTGAGAGAGTTCATCACCATATTCCTGTCCTAAAAGAAATAGAAAAGGAGTCCTTCAAGACAAACAAAATTAATAGTAATTAGTAACATGGAAACACATGCATGCATAAAATTCAAAAGTAAAAATGCAGTATAGACTAAAATATATAATATTACACTATAATGTGCCATGTCAATCATTTATAACTGTAGTATAAAGGTTAAAAGACACAAATATTAAAATTATAACTTCAACCATTTGTTAAGGTGCAAAAAATATTTTTTAAAAATATGTATATGAATACAGCACAGTGAATACCACCATGGTGTACATCCATAAGACTAGGACCCTAATTAGAATAAGATATATTAAATGCATGTATGATTTTATCAAAATGGACTCTACTGTCATGTATAACTAAAAAGCAATAAAAATAAACAAATAAGTAAATAAAACAGAAATTTATAAGCTGCATGAAGAAAAATAAATTATAACTTCAAACAAAAAATCCCTATTCACCTTGTTTTAATATGATTCCTTCCAAGGATGCAAGGATGGTTTGACATTGCTGATCAATAATGGTGATACATCATATCAACATACTAAAGGGTAAAAACCACATGATCACCAGGTGCAGTGGCACACAGCTTTAATCCAAGCAGCTCCGGAGGCTGAGGCAGGAAGATCATGAGTTCAAAGACAGCCTCAACAAAAACAAGGCAGTAAGCAACTCAGTGAGACCCCATCTCTAAATAAAACACAAAATAGAGCTGAGAATATGGCACAGTAATTGAGTGTCCCTGAGTTCAATCTCCAGTAACAAAAAAAGGAAACACCACATGATCATCTCAATATAAACATAAAAGTCATTTGATAAAAATTTACCATTGCTCTATGGTAAAAACACTAAACTCATTAGATTTAGAAGGAATATACCTCAGCATAATAAAGGACATTTGTAAGAAGAGAATAACTAACATGATAATGAATGGGAGAGAGCTAAAAGCTTCCTAAGATCTAAAGCAAGATGAAAAAGAAAACCGAAAGACAGAGCAAGAAAAAAAAATATGTCTTGAGCAAAAAGAACAGATCAGGAAGAGTCACACAGCCTGATTTCAAGATACTAGAAAGCTATAGTGATCAAGCAGTGTTGTATTGGGATGAAAACAGCCTTATGGAGCAAAATAGAGAGCCCAGAAGTACTCCTAACATCTACAACCAACTGATCTTTGACAAAGGTATTGGAAATACACTTGGTGAATGGATGTTCTCTTTAATGAATAGTGCTGGAAGACAAGCTGACTTTATTCCTCAGGACATGAGAAGAAGGAAGCACAATCTCAGCCCATCTGAGCCCAAAGTCAGGTGAAGACAGGACATAACAACAATCAGAAAATAAATGAAATAGAGCAGAAATAAAATAAAGAGACTAAGAAAATAATAAAAAGAATGAAGCTCATAAAACTATTCGTAAAGATATACAAACCTGACAAAACTTTAACTTGTCTGAAAAAAAGAAACACCCAAATCAGACATGAAAGAATAAATATTACAACCAATAGAGCTAAAATTTTAAAAAGGATCAGAAGTGATTACCATTCACAATTATATGCCAACAAACTGATTAACCTAAAAGAAGTGGATCAGCTCCTAAAAACATACAACTTACCTGTTCTGAAACATTGAGAAATATAAGATCTAAATAGACTACTTATAGATAAAGAGAGTCAATTGGTAATCAAAACCTCCCTTCAAAGAAAATCCTAGGCGCTGATGCCTTCCCTGGTAAACTCCACCAAACATTTAAAGAGTTACTATCAGTCCTTCTCAAACACTTCCAGAGTGAGGGGAGAGCAAGGAGGGACCACTTCCAAACCCATCGTACATGGTCAGTATTACCCTGATGAGAAAGCCACACAAGATGCTACAAGAAATCATGATCACAGACCTTGATGGAAGACTCAGGTACTCAACAGAATGCTAGCAAACAGAATTAATCAGTGGATTTAAAGTAAATCAAGTGTGATTTATCTCTGGGATGCAAGAATGGTCCAATATATGCAAATCAATAAGAGTAATATGATACCTTAGCTAAACTGAGGGATAAAAATTATGGGATGATCTCTAAAAATGGTGGAAAACATTTGACAAAATTGGACACCTTTAATCATGACTGAAAAATTAGATATTGAAGAACTGTGCTGCCACATAATGGTCATTTTGGTCAAGTCCACAACTACCATCATGCTAATGGCAAAAACCTGAAAGTCTTTCCACCCAGTTCAGAGATAAGACAGGGATTCCACTTCCACCACTTCTGTGTAATACCTTACCAGAAGTCCTAATTTATCAATTAGGCAAGACAAACTATAAAAGGCACTGAAATCAGAAAAGAAAAGGTGAACTTGTATCTATTTGTAGATGACATAATCTTATATATTAAAACGTCTAAAAACTCCACTGAAAACTGTTAGAACTAAATCCGTTTAGTACATTTGCAGGATTTCAAATCAACAGAAAATCCAGTAGAATTTCTATACACTAACAACAAAATCTTTGTAAAAAGAAATTAAGGAAACAATCCCGCTGGGCACAGAGGCACACACCTGAAATTCCAGCAACTCAGGAGGCAGAGGTTAGAGGATCACAAGTTCAAAGCCAGCTTCAGCAACTTAGTGAGGCCCTGACTCAAAATAAATAAATAAATAAATATTTAATTATAAGTCAAACAGATAAACAAATATATCACCCAGAAAATTCCTGTGTTTTATTTGCTAGCCTTTTCTAATTGTGTACAATTCCATTGACTATCAATTGTATTTTTTATAAACTTGGCAAATTGTTCTCATGTAACATATCTCAAGAAAAAATACGCAATACTGTCAAAAAAAAAAAAAAAACAACCCAAAATTATGTTTAAATGAAAACTTTAATTTTTGACAGTTTAAAAAATAGAACAGGAGTTATAAAACATTATGGATGGTGTTTGAGTATCATTAGTGTTCAAAGGAATCAGATTTACTGATTTTGATAACTGCACTGTGATTATGTATGAAAATGTGTTTGTTCTAAGACAATACAGTCTGAAGCATTTAGGGGCAAAGAGGCACAACGTCTCAAAATACTCAGAGATAACTCACAAAGTGGCAGGAAGATAGACAAATGGAACAAAGTGTAAGTAATTGGTAGAATCCGAGGCAAAAGTCTAGGGAAGTTCTTTGTATTAGTCCTGCAATTTTGCTGTGCACATTTAAATTATATCAATATTAAAAATTATCAAAAAAAAGGGGCCCTGGGGATGTAGTTCAGTGGTTAAGTGTCACTAGATTCAATGCCTTGCAACAAAAAAACAAAAAAAACAAAACAAAACAAAACAGTGAACAATCCCACTTACAAAAGCTTCCAAAAATTAAAGTACTTAATAACAAATTTAACCCAAGAGGTGAAAGATCTATACACCAAACACAACACGTCATTAATGAAAGAAATTGAAGAAGACAGGAAAAAGACATCCCATTTTCATGAATTCAAAAAATCAATAATGTCCAAATGCTTTTAAGTGATCAAGAGATTCCATTGAAATCTCTTAAAATTCATTCCCTCTAAAAATCCCAATGACATTTTTTTTTCTCAAACAGAAAAAAACAGTTCCCAAATTCTTGTGGAACCCAACAGGCAAAGCTATTTGTAGAAAGAAGAACGTATCTGGAGACACCATAGTTCCTGGTTTCAGATCCTATCACAAGACTTCAGTGATAAAAAAGAGGAGAGTGCTGGCATGAAAAGCAGACACATAGACAAATGAAACAGAATAGAAAGCTCACCAATAAACCAAAGCATATATGGTCAAAGTCTTTAACAAGAACTCCTAGAAGACAATTGGGAAAGACAGCATCTCCAATCAATGGTATGATAAATCTAGATTTCTACAAGCAAAAAAATGAAATTGAATCCTTATATGATATGTACAACTGCATTCAAGATGGATTAATGACCTAAATGTATACACTGAAACTGCAATACTTCTAGAAGAAAGCTAAGAGAAGAGTTCCATGACATTGATCTCAGTGATCATTTTTTGTATATGACACCAACAGCACAGATAACAAAAGCAAAAATAAACAAGTTGCTCTCCCCAACTGGTGCACAGCTAATGAAACAATGAAGAAGGTGACGAGGTGACTCATGGGTCACAGAGAATATTTGCACAGCATATGCCAAATAAAGGTCAATATTCAAATGTATGATAGATCTATGCACATCAATGGCAAATGATTGGTAATCCAATTTAAAAATCGGGCAAAGAACCTGAATGGGGAGCTTTCCAAAGAAGATGGTTTTCTGGACAAATGATTATCAGGTATATAAAAAGATGCTGGTCATCTCTAAGCATCCAGGATAGGCAAGTCAGAACCACAAGTGCCTATGCACAGAGGTTAGGATGGTATCATCAAAATCCAAAGGACAAGTATTGATGAGGATGTAGAGTCCTTTTATTGTGCTAGCGATACAGACACTATCAATAATAGTGTCAAATTCTCCAAAAATCTATAAATAGAACTTATATGTGATCATGTGCTTTGGTGATCACACTTCTGGGTATATATCCTAAAGAAAGTAAGTCATTATCTCAGAGAGATATAAGCATGACTGTGTTAGTTGCAGCACTATTACAAGATATTTACAATGTAAACATCCTGAGTTCCCATCAACAGACAGATGAATAGCCATTCTTTATACAGTGAATAAATGCAACACAATGGAGTATTATTTAGTTTGAAACAAGAAGAAAACCCTACCACTTGTGACCATATGGATGACATCTGAGTGGACGAGGCCAAGTAAAATATGCCAGACACAGAAAGACCAAGCCTACAGACCTTATTTATATGTGGAATCTAAAAATTCAACTCAGAGAAATGAACAAAAAGGAGGCTGCTAGAGTTTGGAGGGAGGGGAAACAAGAGCTGAGTTGAAAAAACACCTGATTTCAGACAGAAGATGGATAAGTTCTGGGCACCTGAAGTGCAGCGTGGTGACTAGAACCAAAGCTGTGTTGTATACATGGAATTTACTAGAAGAGTAAATCTCAAGTATTCTCACTGATAGTCAATAAGCTTGATTGTGGTGAACTTATAACAGTGCATGCCTCTATCAAAGCATCACATTGTATACCTTAAATTATTTTATTGCCTAAATTATTTTAGTCAGCCTGGAAAAATAAGCCATAATATGTGCCTTGAATGTGAGGATAACTAGAAACAAAGCTTATATGAAGTATTTAAGTAGAAAAATTATATGAGTATCTGCAAATTGTGGTTAATCCACAAAAAATGTAAATCAACAATAGAGATTAGCCAAGGAGCCAGGGAGAACCGGACCAAAGGGGTAAATACCAAATGGAATCAGAGACCTTAGTTTATCATCCACTCTCTAATGTCAGCTTGTCCTTGAATAAGTCTCTGCAGCAACTTGAATTTCAGTTTTATCTTCTCTAAGTTGAGAAAATTGGACTGTGCTTGTTGGATTGGATGAGGAAATCTGAATGAAGCACTAGGCAGAATTGCTCAACTATTACCAGCTGCTATTCCAATTCTTTTCTGTTTCCCCCATTATATTTAGTAGAGGAGATGATTATGGAGAATCTCCACTGCTGAATGCAGAGCAATTTGAAGGGGTGGTGGTATTGTTCATGACTTTGGGTCAAAGACCCTTCAGTGCAGATGGAAGGGACCTGAGAGGCCCTATAACCCAACCCATGGCTTTAGCAGAGGAGGAAAGCAAGACTCAGTCAGAATGCTTTCAAAGACTGAAGCTACCAGGGTTGATCATGAATAAGTACCACTTCTGTTACCATAGTTACTTTGTTCAGACAAAGTTAAAAAATCACTTTGAACAGAAAAATATGTTTATACTTCTTGTTTAAATGTTATGTAAAAGCAGTAAAAGAATAGGAATAGCAATTTCTCACTCAGTAATAACAATATTTTTATACAGTTTTTAAAAATTTCAGATAATTCTCAAATTTTAAAAAATGTAAAGCTCAAAACTTTCCAAAAGAATACAAAGAAGAGCCATTTTACTTACTACAGAGATAAATAAACTATGTTCTAGTATTTAGAGATGTTTCTCAAGCTAGAAACACAAGTACTGATGCAGGAACTCAAACTCTGAATATTTTGTCCTCCACAAATCAGATCTCAGTCCCCTTATACACAGGCAGATGAGTGAAACTTTTTCCCTTCAAAGACACAGACTATATTCAAATGCAACTTTTCTCTGTAGCGCCCTTGTACTGTTTCTCCAGGAGATGCTTTTGCAAAATCTTGCCTCACATTTTAAATAATAGATGACTTAACTCTATTGAAAGCAAATGCATTTTTTACACATCTCTAGTTTAGAAAACTTCTAACATGATAAACGTGCTCAAAGAATTGCACTTGGAAAACGAGGGACTTTCATTCTCTGGGAGTGTTTGGCACAGGGGAAAACAGGCCAATTTGCTGCATAATTTAAACTATTCTAAAGACTCAGTAAAAGAAAAATAAGAATGCTTGCTATCAGTATATTTCTTTTATTTTTGTTTTTTAATGTACATGTTTCCTGGTGGCAGATAAACTAATATGGTAAGGACAGATAAATTCCATTGAGTATATTGCTTATACTTTATGACTTAGCCTCAAGAACAGAAGCAATGGGATTCACAAAGAATGTGTTTAATAAAAGAATATGCCTCCTTCCATCTATATGTTTTATATGGTACAGACATATTTGGAAAGAGGTTGAGTTGGAGTAACCTAATACATAAAAAACATGATCAACTGTTGCAGACCACAAACCAGCAACAGCAATTTAAAGATGTTAAATGCCTTCATGAAGTGAAGTTTCCTCCTTATGAGAATAATGAGTGTTGTAGATGAGAACGCATTGGGAATACTAAGAACTTCCTCTGCCAGCTGAAGTTCTTAGCATTTCACACGACTCAAAGACAACTCCTTAATTAATATTCACATCACAAGATGGTGAACACCGATCAATTATCTGCTATGACAGCTTTAAAACCAATTTCTCATTATTAGAATCAATACTGAAATAGGCTGTAGGGGGAAGCTGGCAGACAGACCCATCTAGATTATTTTGTAAGTTCCTTCCAAATATGAGAAACTGTTATACTTTTCTACATATCCAAGTATGAATACTTTAAGTATTTATAATCACTTTTTTTGAAAATAACGTGAGATGAAATAAAATATATGAATTAAAATCATATGTATGACATTATGATCATGAAGATGATCATAGACACATGTAGACATGATATATGTACATATTCACATACACAAGTATGTGTTTGTGTTAGTGTGTACACCAGTGTACATTTTTGACTACAGTCTCCTCCCTTTGCTTTCTTCTGTAACATGGGCTCTGTCTTACAAGTTGTCCTAGAAACTAAAAGGATATTATGGAGACATCAATGGAGTTCAGTCCCACTTTCTGCTTCATAGGCATACAGAAGAATGGAAGGGGACTTGGGGTAAATGCTCTGAGCTAAATGAATTTTGTTTTAAATCTAGACTAACCGAACTATGTCACCATAACCTCCCATATATTTGGTATCCTATAAGTAAAATAAAAATATATTAGACAAGTCTTGTAACAGTATTTTTATAAAAATCAAATATTATGAAAAGGGAAAATGCTTTGAATATGTGCCATGCAATAAACCCCCAATAAATGGCAGCTATTATAATCACTGCTGTTATAATTATTAACTGTAATTTGCTGAATGTCTTCTCCTCTTTTAGCTTTCGTTTTATCTTCATCAACAAGGTTATCAACCTCTGCTTTTCCTTGCATGATTTATAACTTCCATGAAATACAGCTTAGGAGGGAATGTGGGAAGCAATAGATTACCAACCAGTGCTATGCACAATGCTGTAATCATAGACTATCATGTCATATGATCATAAAATACCACAGAATATAATAACACCAATGTCTTTTTTCCTTGTACTTCTTATGCTTTCAGTAGGGTACATCTTACCCTGCTCTATAGAAAGGTAAGTAGACAGCAGGAGTTTTTTTCAAACTAATAGATAACAGGCAGTCCTGTGCTCATGTTGTCATAAAATCAATTCAGAAATAACCTATCCAATGGCATCTCTCTCAGTAATACGAAGGAACAATCTATGTACATAGGTACATATCAGTAGTTGCCAGTGGTGGTCAGGAGCTGGAGAGAAGTGGTTTTCATAAAGGGGAAGAAAGGTAATTTTAATAAGATGAAAATACTTTTATCTCTGGCTTGCTGTTTAAAATGTATGTATTTGACAAAATTCTTAGGACTTTATACCTAAAATGTAAATTTTTCCGTGTGTAAATTATGAATCACTAAACTAAATCACTAAACACACAGAGAGAGAGTTAAGAATTCAAAGATATCTGTAAATATTCTGAAATTGGTTCAGAGTAAAATTTATCCTACGCTCCATGCCCTCATTCATGTCTTGACTAAGAGTCTAGCATAGAGAGAGAGGTGAGGTTCAAGTATTCCTTTTCTCTACCTAGGATCATTCATCTTTCAGATTTGGAAAATAGAAAAGATAGGGAGAAAACATATAAATTGAATTTCTCTAATAAACTAGGGTTTCTATATATACTGAATCCCTGTTAGGTCTACCTACTTTAAAGCCTTTCAGAAATAGGGTAGATAGAAGATTGGGGCTTTAAAAAAGATCTTTTTTTAAAAACAATTAGTTATCAACTTTTGATGGGCCTTTATTTTATTCATTTATTTATACGCGGTGCTGAGAATCAAACCCAATGCCTCACAGATGTTAAGCAAGTGCTCTACGACTGAGCCACAACCTCATCCCAAGATCTTTTTTTTTTTAAGTTCTTAACTGAACTAATATTGTAATAATGAAATAATGGATTTGCTTGCTGTGTGTTAATCACTGGCATTTTATTGCTCCTACTTTTATAAAGGGAAACTGAGGCACAAGAGGCACAAGGATCACATGACACGGTTCATTTAAATCGTTCAACATTTTCTTGATTTTTGAACAGAGTGGCAGAGCCGAGATTGAGCTCTGTTTGAGTGCCTGTGTTGGCTGGCTTTGGGCTTGCTGGTGCTGGCAGATAGTGGAAATTGACTATTTCCCTTACAAATGCTTTTACCTAATATTGAAATGTCCATCCCCAAAGCATTTCCAACTTACCTGATTTTTCAGATGTCTGTTTGAAAATCCTTCTCATATCCTGGGGCATACATCACCCTCTTCCTGCCCTTCTAAGACAGGACGACCCTGCATTGTTTTCTCTTCCTCAAGGTCCTTTTGTGGTGCCTGTGACCCATGCATGTATCTTCGAAACTTCATGCTCTCATCCATTCATTCGTCCTGTTCCCACATTCTACTTTAGCAATTTTCTGTCATGATTCAAAACTAATTCTGTTTCTCTCAAATAAAGGGACATATTTAAATTCTGAGTCATCCCAAGGAGGCCCCTCCACACACAGACACATACATCTTCACAAACTAGGTTTACTGTGGAGGAGGTAGATCTTCTGTCCCATGCCCACAAACTCACACACTTCTACTCCTGGTATTGGCTCCATGGGTCTGTGGCCAGTGCACTTAGCCAGGTCCTCCTGCTCAGGGGAGGCTCCATTCACAGGGCTTAAGGCTCCATGGTTCCATCTTGGGATACTTCTTACTTTGGTCTTTGTGTTTTGGAAGTGAAGTCCAGTGGGACCATGAAGTATATGCTGGCATCTTGGAGCCTATATTTATAAAGACTCTGTATCAATCACACCTTTCTACCTCCCTGGCATGGATTCTCCAATCCCAACAGGGGCCTGCACATGCACCAGGGAGGTCATTGCCCAGTGGTGGCCTGCATTCATTCAGCGATAGCCCTGTGCCCAAGGGAGAGCAATACCAAAAAGCAAACAAAAAACTCTATGCTTCTTCCATCGAGAAGAGTAAAAAGAAATAGGGAAGTAAAGCTTTTTTTTTTTTCCTTCTTGTTTCTTCAGCAAGAGCTCTGCATTTTCGTTGTCCTGGGCCGTGTGAGAACCTGCACTCACCCTATTTTTTGGAGTAGTGAAAAAAGGCACACAGCTTGACTGTAGCCTCCTCCAAGGATACTTTTTCATGATTCCCAATGATTTTTTACTGTCCACTTATTTATCCTTTCTCTGCCTTTGATCTCTCCTTGAAGTCCAAGAGTTGTGGAATTGTTTCTTGAAATGCATTTTGCTTCAGGAATTTCATACTGTATTTATACTCTTGTTCAAATTTCTGTCTTCAGATTCTGCTAAAGTGTAAAAGTATTGTCATTTTCATTGCAATTATTTGTCTTCAACATTTGTCTTCAAAGAATGTTCCATTCTTTGGCTCAACTTCTCACCCAGGAAAGTGGTATTTGTGTTTTTAATTCACATTGAAGCCCTGCTTTGAATAGGTCATAGAAAAAATAATGGATTTTTGTTAATTTCAAATAAAAATTAACAGCGAACACTTAGGACGTCGTAATTTAGTACCAAGTATGTCCTAAGGGCATTCTATAACTGAACTTACTTCACCTTTCTGTGACTTGATGGGGTGAGGACTAGTAGTAATTCCATTTTGGAGATGAGGAATTTGAGGCAGTATTAGGTTAATAAACTATCCATAGTGACAAAACTAGCAAGTGGTCACCTATAATTTAATTCCCAGCACTTTGGCTCCATGTTCCTTGTCCGTACTAACCCACCTCTACTCCTGGCTGAAAGTGCTTCCCTTGTGTCTCGTAGGTCCTTTACACCCTTCTGTCATATGAAGAGTGAGAGTACTAACATCACTTCATTCACTAAGTCACTATGCACCCTTCACAGGACCCTGCTGCTAGTATTTCATCATTTAATTTTAATTTTCAAAACAACTCTGTGAAGGAGGTGATCGTTTCAGTTCAAAGAGGAGGATGTTGCCACTTAGAGAGGATGAGAACTTGAGTTGTTCTTAAGGCGCCTGAATGTGATGGCTTTCATTTCAAACTCATGCCTGCTAAGGCAATGTCCTATGGAGCTGAAGTGTGTGGCATCTGTCACCATGCTTGTTGCCAGAGCCAGCTTGTGTGTAGCTTGCACTCAACACCCTCAGTTCTTTCCAGGAAGACTGGTGTGAGTGTCTCCTCCATCAGGTTGACGTCTTGAAACTAGCCATGGTGGAGGTGTTTACACCACAGTGAAGAATAGATAATGGTTGTCCCACCCCTCCCCTTCAGAGAACTGGCTGACCAGCACACTTCTGTATATGACCTTGAGCAAGTTTCTTAACCCTCAGGTAGCCTTTCAGTTTTCCACAATTTCCTGATTCCCTGTTGTCATTTATACTACCTACACCCTTTCCAACATAGAAAATTTTCTCCATTGATTTCTTGTTTGGACTGCTGTTGCAGATTTGAATCTTCTGTTTCTCGGTTCTTTCCACACTCCATGCTTCTTCCAGACCATTATTCTTAGCTTGAAAATTAAAATTAATATTAAATGAAATGTAAAGTTTAATGTGACAGTATCCATGTGGTCATCCCTAACACTGTAATTCTTAATTAATGCAGGATGTATCATTAAATCGCCCTGTGTAAACCCTTCAGTGATTTTCCATCACAAAGCAATGAGAGAGCAGATCAGCGGAATATAAAAATACATTAAGATCTGACCCCTCTCTGCCCATGGTCTACTATCCTGGCTAATAATGCCTCTACACAGACTGTCAGGAGCAGCGTGGTAAGAGGGGCCAGAGCTCAAGCTATAGACCCAGAGTGCTCTGGCTGGATGCCCTAGATCTACTGCAGTTTAGATGTGCAATTTCGGAATCATTTCCAAATAGCTCAGTATTTTTGCACATAAAGTGGAAGTAGTGCTGGTAGCTAGCTTGTAAGAGTTTTGTGAAGCTTAAATGAATTTTAAATAAGTCAATAACATGTAAATAGACTTAAAGCTTGGTACATAGTGTCATGTAAAAAATAGTCATTATTAGGCCAATTTTAATATCATTAGGATCAACACTGTGCATAGGCTTTCTTACGGGGTTTGGCCATTCAGAACTATTCTATTCAGAATAGAAAAGGGATTGTCAAATCCTGTCAGAAACTTAACTATATGATTCTATCCAATTGAGTGTTGGATAACAAGCACCTATCAAACTACTAGTCTTTTAAAAAGATATATGACCTATTTATCAGACATAACATAAAAGAAGAGAGGATGGAATGTCTCCCTCTCTAACTCTGTCATGCTCTGATATTTGGCACCTGTGGTTACAAGGAGTTTATGGAGGAGGAGACATGAAACAAGCACTCACAGAACAACATCACAGGAAACCATTGCACATGGGACTATTCATTGGGAGCCCCCTTGACATTTGATGATGATATGGGCCTTTGGAAATGAGTAGCTGACTCTGCTGGAAATAGACTAGCCTCCATTTCTCACCTTCCTCAACTTTCTTTTGGCAAGATGCAAGCTCCCATTAACTTCTCACGCCCCAGCTCACATGCAAATCTTTCTTGGAAATCATCCCTAATTTCTAGATGTGTGTACCACTCCTTCGTGTGTGCCCTGCCTAGGAGGGGCACACTTCCCAACTTGAATTTGCTGGGTTGTTTTATCCCCATAATCTATTTCAATGGAATAGATGTGTAAACCCGCATTGACTAGATAGCTTCGCAGTACACTCAAATTGCCTTTAAATAAGAAATATTCATACCAGGTTTGTGCATGTGTGTGTGTGTGTGTGTGTGTGTGTGTGTGTGTGTGGTCATAATTTTCAAAAAGGATTATATGCATGTAGAATACCAATAATTTATCTTCAGTGACAGAGAAATGTAATGTACAGAGTTTACACATGTAAATGAGTTTTTTCTTTCAAATGTATCAAAAGGCTCTTCTATCAATAAAATCCTAGAATCTTAGAGATGATTCATCTTACTGATGGATTTCATAGAAAAAAAATAATTAACCCAGTTAAGGACATATATTGACACTCTTTAAAGAATCAACTTGCAGAAAATCAACGAGCCAAATCCAATTCCACTGATTGTAAATTTAAAGAGTTGATGCTGCAGTGTGCTGTGTCCCTATATGTCTTCATCCTGTCCCTCACACTCTCAAGGGCCTGCTCAATCCCCCTGAGTGGCCACTTTTTGTGCAATGCAACACTGAGACCTGGGTAGCTTGAGGTCCATGAGCAGCTCCATGGTTAACCTTTTGAGGAATTGCCAGACTGAACAGTTGGGAAAATATATTAATGATGTTTTAATAACTAGCTTTCAAAAGATAAAGCAGCTGAAACTTTTGAGGAGCTGCCAAACCATTTTTTAAAGCAGTTTTACCATTCTGCTTTTCCTTTAAAACTTGGTGATGTTCCAATGCCTCCACATCTTCGTCAAAACTTACCATTCCACATTCTTTCCAGAAGAGCAGTCCCAGTGTGAGGGAATTGTTACCTCGGTGATTGTGCTTTGCACTGATCTTGAGCATGTGCTGATTTCCTTAATGACTTTTCCTTTCCCTTATTTTGGACAAATGCCAATTCTGCTACTTTGTTCATGTTTAGGTTAGTCTTTTGGGTTTTGTCTTTTTATTATGGAGTTGGAGGATTTCTTCATATGCTCTGGACCTAACTCCCTATCTACTGTGTGATTTGAGGACAGAAGAAGGAAGGTGTTTCAGCTTCATTCTTTTGAGTATGGGTGTCTACTCATCTCAGAACCATCTGTTGAAGATTATTCTTTCCCTGAAGAATTATCTTAAAATACTTGTTGAACAACACATACTCTAGAATACATAGCTTGCTAAAGGACAATATTTTTAGAAGCACAATAAGCAAATTGTAGCCAACAGGTAAAATTATATAAGGGCCTAAAATTATGTGTATAACTTACTAACAGGATTAGACATTCACAATGCTACTTTTATTGCAGAAGATACTTCAATACATACATGAAAATATAGGTTAGTATTCATTTCTTGAGATATTTAACTGACATTAAACATATAAAGAGAACATAGCATTGCTTAGTCAAAGATGCTAAAAATGGAGACATGATTATATTAAATTTGTTTATTCAGGTAGCTATTTTCAGAACAAAAGGTATCAGTTCTCCCAATATATTTAGTTCTTTTAATAGCATGACAGCCATGTTAAAGGTCATGTAGTGTCTGGACATTGATTCTAACATCCTTCTAATTAGATCTGTGGGAGTCTCACATTTGCACCTAAATAACTTTTCAAATGAGTTGCCTCTGCACTGGGAGCATGAGGTATGAGATGAGGTAGCTACGGAGATGGAAGGGGAGGAAAACTCAGAGGGAGGGAGAAAAAAACATGAAAAACAAAAATAAATGAAAGATGGGGACTTCTTAATCAGAGCAGATGTGCATGGCCGAGGAAACTGTCCTCCACCTTCCTCCCCTTTCTCCTTCCACAATCACAGGTTTCGCTGGACACTTAGACACCAATGGTTAAACTACATTTTGCAGGCTGTCTTGTAGAGAAATATGGCCATGAGGCTGAGTTCTGCAAAAGAGACATAAGTGGACTTGATAAAGTTCATTTCATAATTACATAAACACAGCGGGTGATATTTAAGGAGTCCTCCTTAATGAAATGATGGATCAAAGAAGAGAAAATTGGCAGAGCAAGAGGGTGGCTGGGTAAGAGCCTCCAGTGATCCTCTCCCCACAGACAAATTGTTTCAACAACCATCATGCTCTAGCTACACAGCAGGTAAGGAAGCCAGGTGAGAATCCATAGCGCCTGGATTGTGTACAATAATGAGATGTGACTCATTGAAGAAGGTAGAGGGAAAGATTTGCCCATGACACCCTGTCCCCATCTCCAAGCAGCATGGAGAGAGAAGTAGTCTCTCACTTGGAAGAGGGAGAAGGGCTTAATTCTAGGCCTTGGACTTGAAATTCCTTATCAGGCCTCAAGTATGGAATTTGTGTGTGTGTGTGTGAGAGAGAGAGACAGAGAGAGAGAGACAGAATTTTTTTCAGTCACTTCTTTCTCTTTCATGTGTTACTTAAAAATTTTGAAATTTTTATATTTAATGTATTTGCACCAGCTAATTTAATTACTTTCCAAATCAAGGTGATAGAAATGAACAGAGAAAACTATTAACACAATTGCCTTGTGATATGTT
Organism: Geosciurus inauris; assembly: GCA_004024805.1. Taxonomy (NCBI): domain Eukaryota; kingdom Metazoa; phylum Chordata; class Mammalia; order Rodentia; family Sciuridae; genus Geosciurus; species Geosciurus inauris. Next base: position 111,070 of record PVHX01005318.1, read on the forward strand.
AATAGGTTGAATGCACCTAAATGATAATAGATGATAAATTCAAATGTAATAAACTTTCTGGAAACTCTAAAGAGGATACAACAACAACAAAAAAACTATTTGCAATTAGGATCTGGAATTATAATTAGGAATTAAGCAAGCCATCTATAAGAGTGAGAATGCCCCTGGTTAATTCATAGTACAGAACGACATAGAAACCTTGTTTTCTGTGTAACACAAATATATTTATTTTTCTTGCTTACTACTATATTTAATCTAAGGACAACAGTTTATATCTGGTAACATAAAATATGACCTTTGTATTTCCTGTCAAATATAAGTATAAGGTTTTGGAATGCTTTTATAGGAAATACAAGTGACTGCATCAGTATGTGTCTTACTTTGATTTAATTTTTTTCAAATATAATATTTGCAAGTCTCAGACCTAATATGTATAATTGTAACTATCTCTAAGTTTTCACATTAGGAACAATTGAACTATTTTTATATGAACAACTGAATGGTACTTTTCTTAAATTTTTAAGGATTATTTAACTATACACCCTTAAGACTACAAATTAATTTGTTTTTTGACCCTGTTTTCACTGGTACCAATTGATCTCACCTAGTCAATAGACAATAATTTTCTCTCAGCAAAAAACATAATTTGGGATGCACTGAGTTTCTTTTTAACAGAAACATGTACAGCCATGCCTTCTCTATCTGACAGTCAATGATCCTCAGTGGACACCTTAAACTGCTGGTGGTACCAAACCCTATACACACTGTCTTTTTTCTATATATGGACACCTATGATAAAGTTTAATTTATCAATTAGGCACTATTAGAGACTAATGATAACTACTAATCAGTTATAGCAATAACTACCAATAGTTATATATTGTTGCTGATACTGCAACAATCAATCTGACACCTGAGATATCCACTAAATGACTAATGGGCAGGTAGCACATATAGCATGGAAACGCTGGACAAAGGGACTGGGCAAGCTCCAGGTAGGAGAGTGACAGATGAGATGCCATCAGGCTCCTCAGAAAGACACAATTTAGAACATACAAATTGCTTATTTATGGAAATTTTCCTTTAATATTTTCAGACTGTAGTTGACTATGAGCAGCGGGAACCATGCACAAGGAAGCTGCAGAAAAGAGTGGTGGGGAGATTCTTTCAAACTCTTGTGTGATTTTGTATACTTTTTGTTTATTTTAAAAATTGTCTTATCTTTATTTTGCTTAGAGCATTTGGATTGTGTTCCTTAAAAGCAATCACCACAGTGAAATACCAGATTACTGATTTGAGCAGGTAGATAGGGTGAGTCTTCAGTCACCTGTGCATCTGAAGCAGACCTTAGGATCATCAGAGAAGAAACTAGAACAGGATGGTGAGGGCAGGACCTTGGGGTCAGGCGATTCACATTTTCTCCAATTTTCTTGAAAATACTGCCAATGTTGTAAAATCATGTACTCTACGTTAGTGTTAGTTGTCTGTTTAATAGGTTCTCTATAGTTACCCTCATTTGCTAACAGGCAGGGTTATTTCAATTATTATTGAATATATTTAATATATTGAATCTGGTATCCTGATGGAGACATAAGGATACCAAGAGGCATCATAAAAGCCACCTTGAAACTAAAATTAGCAGTTATCTAATTGAATTCTCCTTTTCCCTAACAAGAGACTGAACTCTATAAATTGTGATAAGCCAGAAAACTCTCATCAAATTGGGGCAAAAGTAAAGAATAATCAGATTCCTGCCCAGGCAGAAACAAAACTGTAGATACTCTGTTGTGTTGGAATGCATCTTCTGAGACAGAGTTGGCAAGAATTACCCAATTACAGGTTAAATATGTAGGCGTACTATCTAAATGACACTGTCAAGTGACAAGGAGGCATTCCTGTAACTCTAAGCACTGGTGTGCTGATGAGCGACATCTACACCGACCACAGTTAGTGAGGTGCAGAAGCAGTAGCGTTAGAAACCAGCACTGTCATAAGGAAACAGCCATCATTTTTTATTGTTGCTGTTGTTGTTGTTGTTTTTACCGGGAACACATTACAAATTTTATTAGAAATGTTTAATAGTTTAGATAATCAAACACAGTCATAATAGGAAAGACAATAGAATGCATCGGACATAACTTTCCTATGTTCATATACAAATACACGCCCAGTGTAATCACACATCATGCACAGCCACAAGAATGGGAAGTCAAACTCCACGTATGTACAATGTCAATATACACTCTACTGTCATGTATATCTAAAAAAGAACAAATAAAATTAAAAATAACTTGCCCAGCTGTCTCCTTCCTTAGAGTTAATGACTATCCATGAAGGCTTCTCATTTTTTTTTTAATAGAACAGTTTTTGTTACTTACATTAACACAATTGTGTGGCTATATTATGAAATTACTTTGTGATTTAAAAAAAAACTGAACGTCATAGTAATCTTCATTAAAATAGTTTCTTTTTTTTTTTTTAATTTTAATTTTTATTTATTTTTTTCAAAAGTTGCATTTAAATACATGTTATCAAACATAACAGAAAAAAAACAAATTTTCAGAAGCTGTAAACACTGTTCACTGAAAACATTTGTTGAGGCAAATAGAAAAAAAATTATTACAATCATAATTTTTCTAACTTTGCACAAAATTATAAGCAGATTACATTCTTCATATTAAACATCTTTATATGCACTTTCAATGAACAGTATATATATATATATATTTATATATATTTTTTATCAACCATCTTTACTATACCCATTCCCCTTTCCT